>FIZU01040576.1:0-37361 GCA_900064475.1 Pseudococcus longispinus | reverse complement strand
GTACCTCTACATGCATACCAAGTTTGGTAAAAATCAGTTGAAAACTCGCCGAGATAGAATTTTTTAGCTCAAAATCACTATTTTGGGGGTGCAGCCCCCAGGGGTGGAGCCCAAGGATTCCACCAAAGCTCAAAAATCACTTTTTACTATAACAAATCGGAAGCCATGAAAAAAATTTTGAATTTCGAACATAGGCCGATTGACCCCCTTACCACACCAGAGCCTTTCAAGGTTTTCCCCTTGACCCCTTCTCACCCATCCTTTTGTGTAAATTGGTCATGCATGGTGTTATCTTGTAGGTAATTTCACGAGGAACATTTTTGGTTTTATACAATTTTTTCAAATTTCTAAAATTTTCGGAATTATTTACAAAAAATACTTTTTTTTTCAATTTTTTTATGGTTTGCCCCCTTTTGTGACCCCCTGTATTATGGTAGGGGCGCAACTTATGGCATAATCCTTTAGAAAATCGCATGGCGGATAACTTTTTGAGAAACAGTTTTTTTCAAAGTGTTGATATTTTTCGAGTTATTTGATGAAAACTGGCGGAATTTGCAATAAACTCGAAATATTTCAAATTTTGACAATGAGTGCTGCAGCTTAAGGTGAAGTTTTCAGCAAAAGTAATGGTTAAAATGAAAAATTTATAAGAACTTTTATTGCTTAGAATTGAAAAATGAACAACTTTTGTTCGAAACTTTTTTCTGTGACATTCAATTTTTGGGATTGGAGGAAGGGGTGGGGGTGTTGCTAAAATGAAGTTAGATCGTACTATGGGAAATTTCACATGCAACACTTTTTGTTCTGTACAAATTTCACCTCTACGCAAATCTTTTCGAGTTATTCATGAAAAATGACTTTTTTGAAAACTTGTTCCATTTGCCTTATATTGGAGAGTGGGGGTAATGCATGGTATCATTGTATAAGAAATTTTATATAGATTGTTTACTTATACCACGCCTTCAACGCTATCTCTCAAAGATTTCGTGTAATTTTCGAAAAACGAAAAACAAGTTCATCCCCCCCCCCCAAAGGTTGTGAGCCAGGTGGGCCAAGAGCTTTCTGTAGAGACTATTGGGACCTAAATGTACAGTTTTCTGCAAAAAAAAAACACTAGCTACCGAATTTTTCACTTTTTCCCCCATTTGACTGGACCAAACACTTTTACAATACAATTTTAATCACATTTCGTATAATTTTTATGAAATCTCGAACAATTATGCAGTATGCTCAACGAGTCAGAACGTCAAAAGGGGATCAATTATTGAGATCGGACACAATTTCATACTTTTTCAGACCATATGGGTACCGAAATAAAAGTTCTTGAGGACAGGTTGTCATTCCGGTGACCATTTTACCCTAAAACTCAAATCTAGCCAATGACTTCCGCGATTGTAAGTGATTTCATTTTCGGCCGTTAATAAATTAATAAGATCAATTATGATACTATCTTTTCATTTAAATATCTCAAGAATACACACGACACGAATTATTTTTCAAAAATTCAAACAAATCAACGAGCGGTCTTCTACCTTCAACGAACTAATGTTATGACGGGTGCTGCCGCCGCCGCCGCCGCGCCGGTCGACGAGACTTGAAAACAAAACTGTGTTTTATAATGACAGTTGGATAATTTAAAATGCGGCGAATTTAGATATTACAGAAATCAAAATCACTTACACCAAACCAATAGAAATAATATTAAACCAAACAAACACATACATACCTTTTGATACTCGTAGTTTGATAAAACCACAACTTGAACACGATACGATGCGAGTTCTTGAATTTTGATATATACACATACCGGAGAAACCAAATTAAACCGTATTTCGACAAATATTCACACGAAATTAGAAATTAATTCGTATAAACGCACATTCGAACTGAAAGCGAGCAATGTTTGACAAAAAAAGAGACGAACGACGCGACGCGTATTACGCACACACATAGCAGCCATATGCAAACACGAAAGAATAAAACGAATAAACGATAGGATGACAAACTCGATAAAATCATTTACATGGTTAATTCATAATTATAATGAAACACCGAAATTATTAATTGATTTTAATGTGAAAACGAGCAACTTTTGACAGAAATGCGACTAAGTACAACAACAAGAAGGAGCGAGAGACGGAGCGGGACGAAAAATGCGGCAGCGGCAACGGCAGCAACATACCAAAACGTGAATTATGATGGGACATGGATAGAGCCAGAAAATCAAAAGTGTGACGTTTGTTTACGTAGCTGATTGGTTCGTTCTTCGTTTTTCAGTTTTTTCTAATCCTTTTTTTTTTCAAATAATAGTCGATTAATGTAATTTGTAAATTTTTAGAGTTTTCTAAAATAATACAGAAATTAAATTACGATTTGGAAAAATAATTATTACATATTGAGATAAAAAAAACAAGAGGAGAGAACGAGAGATGTTTTATTCTAAATCATGATTTTTTCATTTTTTCAAAAATTGATTTTCCAGGTCGAAATTTTTGAATAATTTATGACTTTTGACTTCACATATTAACGAATTATTATTTTATTAATAACTTTAAATCAAAATTATTATATTTCAGTAACTTTCAAGATAAAAATAATGATGGATAATTTTTTTTTAATCGTAATATAATGGCTTTTGATTCGAATTTTTTTCTTTTTTCGATTTTGAAATCAAAATGTTGTAATTTTTATGATTTTAAATCAAAATAAAAACTTTGGAAAAATTATTTATGAATCAAAAATTATGACGAAATGGTCTTTTTGCAAATTTTAACATTTTTCAGCTTTGGTATCAAAATAGTACATACTTAAATCTAATATCATTAATGATTAGAAATATTGATCAAAAATTATGACTACATTTTGACTTTGATTCCAAACTTGGGTTTTTTTGCCGGTTTAGTCATCGCTAAAGAATATTAAAATGGCTGAAGTTGATCTTTTTTGTATTTTTTGGTTCCTTAAAAATTCCGTTAAAGGGATTGATTACTTTTTTCAATTTTTTTATGCATAGGTTTATGTGAACCATTGTCTTATCCACCAGAAAGTTTTTTTGTTTCCAGTAAAAAAAGCATTTTGTGACTTACGTTGTTTTTAAAAAAATCGATTCATATGTCTGACATGAATCATAATTTTTATATGAAAAAGTACCCATTTGAATAGACATACCAAAGTCGAAATATCGCAAGGAGAAAATCTCAAAATCTCCAACTCGTTTTTGAAAAGTTACGCGACTCAATGATACAAATTACAAAATAGTTAAAAAGACAGTCATAAGCTGAAATTTTATCATTTTTTGCTCCAAGTACATAGATACAGTTTGAGTCAACTAAATAAAGATTCTAGTTGGGAAATTGATGTTTTACTCAATTACAATATTTTCGACTTGGAAGTTGAATTTTCTAAGTGAAATTATTCAAGTAGATGAATCAAAGTTGAATCGGAAAACTTACGAAAAAGTTGATTCTTTTCTACGACCATCTGGGAAATTTCGTATTTTGAATGGGAAAATTTTTGAAAATTCCATGTAAAGTGGAAATATTCGGAAAAAATTCTACCAGAGTTCTAACTTTTAAATTTTCAGCCCCCCTCCCCAAGTCAAGCCCACTTGAATTCGTCCCAACGTCTGATTGGTTTCGATCAAAATGCAATTTAGAGCAGCTATTATTCCTCAAAAAACATCAAACGTAGGTTTTCTCCAATTAAACGAAATAATCACGATTTTCAAGAACACTTTTATAAAATTTCTGCAAATTTTGTACCATTTCTGGGACATTATTAGGAACCTGTGAATACAAAACATACGTAATAGTACCATCACTTCAACCGTCCTTATTCAGTCCTCTTGGTCCATTTCTTTGCTTCGTTTCGCCCTCCTCCATCCTATATTTCAATTTCACATCGTGCACCTCTTATACTAGGAAACATACACGAGTAAAAATTATCTAATAACATGCTCGCCTATCTTTTACGCGTGTTGCTCTTATTGTTGCGGATTTGGCGCCGCACCTCGATACCATCTCTCCGGCTAGTTTTTCGGCCTGTCGCAAATGGACCATGTGTCGTTTGAATGATCACGATGCCAACTCATACCGTATCCAGTCCACTGGCCAGGTATACGCAATCGCAGTCATGCGGAAATTACGAAAATATTTGTCGCGATAATTCGAAGATAATTGGCACACAGATGAGAGTATATCCTCCCACATGCGTAGGTACATATCTACTATACGAATTTGTATGGGCATACTCGTATATGTATTGGCACCGGCCATTGTGTTCCGGTCACTTATTCTATTTATACATCGACTGGCGGCGACCGGAGGTTCGGCATGTCCTACGTATACAATAATTAGCAAAACCAATCGTCTCGTATTAGCCAAGCCGAAAAATGATTGAGTATCGTTAAGGTACTTTCAGGTACACCCATGATCCACCCCTAGATGTAAGTTGGCCAGCAGAAATTCAAGTACAACATAGCTATACAAAATACCCATCAATATGTGAACTTCGAACGTCCCCTAAAATTAGTATATCGTATCATAGTTTGGTTTCCTGCTGTAAGCCAGGATATACTGTATGGGTTATTGAAAGGAAGCCCTCAATGCTATCGTGGGTCTGGATTGTGATACGTGTATCATTTCTAACGTTATCTAATGACAACCACGAGCCCTTCGGTTGGTGTGAGGTGGTTGGACTCGGAGCAGGTTGTGGTTTTTTCCTCAACACTGAATGGAGTTGATGATTGCAAAAACAGAAAAACACTACCTTTTGAGTTGATTCAGTGGCATATTTTAGGGAGTCCAGGCCTCATGGGACCCCTTCTCTGTTGACGACTGAAAATTTGGAAAAAATGATGTAATTTCAGCTTTTGACTGGTTTTTTCTGCAAAAATGGTTGCCCACGCTTCTATTGGGCACACTATATTAGCTCATTTTGATGAAATAATATCTAGGTAAGTAGATATTTTGTATCATTTACATGAAATCTCACTTTTTTCACGACTCCCCCCTCCCCCTCCTTGAATGACTGTCTTACACATTCGAAAAGAAGTACAGAAGATGAAAGAAGGGTGAATCATTGCGCTGGCTGTAATGTACCTATTTTTATATGGCACATACGTAATACGTATTACGTTCATAAAATAAAATACGTTGGTTTGGGTTGTTTATTATAATACTTTATGCAAATTAAAAGCTGTTATCCTTTATATACCAAAGTATCCGACTAGGTTTTAGTGTTACATTAATACGTCGACTGATTTATACCCTTAACCTTATATCAGTGCGCCACTCAGTGATGCGATGCCGCATACGGAGATAGAAAAAGACCCACTGAAGAGTCGACAGGGAAAAAAAAAGTACCTTATAGCATCGAACTATAAAAACTACAGAATCGAATATGTTTCTCTCTCTGGTGCACGGACCGCATGCGAATATTCGATACGACGACGACTTCATACGAACCAGTTTTTTTGGGCAATAGGATCGACCAATAGGACGGGAAACTCCTAAATATGATTTCTTTTTTTTATGTGTATATCGTATACGCTCGCGATGTCTGTGAAATTAACTGCGATGGTCTCTGAACACCCAGTTAGAATCGGAGATTATACTGTCATTAAAATGGTATATAAATTTGTTGTATGGCTTTAATCCGCGACGGCCAACCGGATGGGGATCTCTTTTCTCCATTGACTCGAAGACGAAATTTTTTCACGTGTTTAATATGGGACGCGCGTGGTATTTTTTGCTGCTGTGGCGGTTCGCTGGTTCGGGTTATAGACGATGATCAAGACGGTATATCTTTACGAACCTTTTAGAGTCTGAACTCGACTGCTCTCGAACGTTTTAATTCATTTTTCCTACATTACATTAGCTGGTCCGGTCTGCGACGTGTGTTAATCTCGTTATTATACAGAACGTAATCCGCGCATTAATCATTTAGGATATTCGTAGGTATACAGGGTGTGGATATGAAAGAGGAGACGAAAGCGAGTATCGTTTATGTATCGATTCGGTTGTATGTTTTTTTTTTTTTATTCATTCGAGTTTCGTGTATAACCTTTAAGGTCGTCGTGAATATTGTAAACGAGATGTCAGGTTTTAATTGGAGAACACCGCGCACCGCGAAGGCTAATTAAAATAATACACTGGGACGTGCTTTTTTTCTTCCTATTCTTAGAGCTCGTATTCGTAATGTACTAATTTAATTAATCTTTCGGACGATTTTCGTGTTTTTTTCATCCGTCTTAGGCTGATTTATTGTGCATCCGAAGCAGCATCGGGTATTCGCTCAAATGGAGGTGGAAAATTTATCAAACTGTGGTCGATAAAATTGGATTTAGCAAAGATGGTTCGAAGACCTCGCCATAGTTGATAAGTGGTTTTCTTTTAGCATGAACTAGAAGAAAATTTTGGGAAAGAGGGGCAACAAAAATTATCCATAGGGGGCGAGCAGGAGGGGTTTTTAGAAGTGGAAACACCCCTATTGTTGCACAAAAAGGGATTGGGGTATGTTTGGTATCATTTCCATATAATTCGACCCTCCTTAACTCGAATCCGTTATTACTTTTCCGATTGGAAATGAAGAAGTGACACAATTGTGATGTTTGTATCGTAGAAAATGGTCAATTTTTGGGAAAATTCGTGCATCTAATGCATAAATTCCTATCTTCTGAGAAGAATGGCTTTTCACGATTGCAGAATACGAAAAAATTTGTAGAATAAAAAATGATGAATTTTCAATACTCTACAACTTTTGTTTCAAGTTTTTTGTCGTATCGTGATTTTTCACCGCAACGTAAATTTTTTTGGGGACACCCGGGTGAAAAAATTTGCTGAATTGACGATACGAAAAAAAGTTTGAAACGAAAATTGTAGAACGTTGGAAATCAATAATTTTTTATTCCATAATTTTTTTTCTACCTTGAAGTAAGGAAGAGCTGTTCTTCTGAAAATGAAAAAATTCTGTCAATTTAAGCACAAATCGGTCACTATCCTATTTGTAACCTGGAAACTAACTTCAAATTTGAGTTCAAGAGGACCCTGATTTCTAAAATTTTCCAAGTTCAAAAAGTCTAGATTGTTTGTCTGATAAGATGTATAAAAATCAGCATTATCTCTGAAATTTTCCAAGTTGAAAAAATCACTGAAAATATGAAAATTTTTCCAAGTCCAAAAGAGATTGGGAAAAAAAACTAAAATTCATCGTCATGGAATTTCGTAACGAAATTTCGTCAGGTTTTTTGGCAAATTACCCATAGCCAAAGCATATTCTATGCTAAAATTACACCAAACATACCCCTACTCCTTTATGTGCAGAAATAGAAATATTTCCACTCCTAAAACCCCTTTCTGCTCGCCTCCCAACGACAATTTTTGATGACCCTCTTCCCTAAAATTTTCATTTGATTCTTACTAAAAGAAAAACCACAAGTTGGCTCGTTTTATCATGCTAATCGCTTAGACTAACCGGACGGTTTCTTTTTCTTGAATCTTGGCCAAGTGTCGTTATCGGTTAGGACCTCTTTTTTTCGTTTTTCAACACCACGAAAAGGAAATAAATCCGAATCCATCGGCAGGTAGAAATAAACCGTATACAAACTAACGTACCAATACTTCTGTCGAAAGGAAATGTAAAACCGTTGCATTGCCAATGAAAGGAAGAAAGGTGCACGAAAGGGGAAAAAATCGGTTACAAGATACCTAGCTACAGGTATACCTAGGTACTCTTTTCCATGCAGTGAAACCAACCTCTTCTACATACCGCCGGAAAGAACGCGGGGAGAAATATGTAAAAGGATATTCAATTTTTACCGTTTTTCGAACATGTGCACTGATTTTCATATCGATTGTTTGATAAAAATTTGTAAAAAAGAGTAAGAGACATGGAAAGTAGTTCGAAATGAAATGTGTTTCGATAAAAGGACGGATGCTGTAGGTATAAGAAAAAAATCTAGGTATCTTGTTGATCAGTTTTTTGAATGGATGAGACGATCGAGGTTCCAGGATGAGCAACTCTTGTTTTTTTCCTCCGTTTGTACTCGTAGTCTCGATAAAGTGATTTAATCAAAAGCGAAATGAGCAGGATATGGGATTCCGATCGGTTATCGCACAAATTGACGATAGTTAACTGTGTCTCAGGCTCATTTCGTTCCTTCGGCATATGGTACGCAAGTGAAAGAGCCAAAGAAGTAGATTTTCATTTTCCTTTGCATCTTTTTACTTTTTTTTGGTAACCACATCCTGTAATTCTTCGTAGAAAATGAAATTTTCCATGTGCTCGAAAGTGAACCAAACGGAATGATTTCGTTCGGCTAGGTCAGCAAATTATTTACTCAGAACTTGAAATTTATGCTGAAGTCATGTTTTTTTATTCGATACCGATGGAAAATATTTTCGAGCATTTTCAGCATTATTTGACAATTTTTCGTAATAATATAATGAAATACGACACTCCATACGATTCCACAAATTTCACGTGATAATAATTACGAATACCTGAACACCATTTCAAAGACGTATAGCAATATGAAAACAGGGTTGTTCAGAAGCCACGAAATGGAGATTTCGAAATCCGAGAATCCGAATCATTTCGGTGAGAATCCAGAGTGACAGAATCAAAATCTTGGAAAAATCCAAAATTTGCCAATTGAACGCTCAAAATCTTAAATTGGTTAATTTTCCAAACCTGATGACCCCTCTTCAAAATGCTACGAATCCCACATCATTTCAACAACAATAATTTCGAGACATCTTTCCCATCGTCAAACAAATTTTTCTGTGATGCTTTCGTGATGAAAGTTTTCTATCGAAAGTTTCTACCGAGATTACAATCTCTCTCAGCCTGCGTAGAGAGATGAAGTGTAATATTGATTACAGTCACGAGTATCGGTATATGTACATTACTGCATAGAGAAGTACTCGTATTCGTTGATACACGCATATTACATGTATGTATAGGTACAAACAATCCGCCTCGACAAATATCATTTCCTTTTCAAGAGCATACTCGGGCGAAGAATATGCTTACGCAATCCATTACAGAGATGCAGTATACATATACGAGTACCTGCACGTATTACTTGTATGGGATAGGAAAGCGCATTGGTGTACGCGCAATTATGTAAAGTCATCTTTCCGAACACCTACTACATTTAGACGATAAATAATTCCATCTCCATCGAACCTGGTATTAGTAGTACAATGGATCATCGTGCATTTGTACTTACGCGGTAGAGAAAAAAAATCACCAACCAGGTAGACACTAGGAAGAGGTAAAGGGCAAAAGAAGATACTGAAATGGAATATCTTCGCTAATACAGCAACATCACACCGGGTACTCGCGATAGCTGCGGCGACGACAAGAAAAAAACAACGACGACTTCCCCTGGACGCGACAACTTTCCAATATACTTGTACGTCCTCGAGTTCATGCATAGTACCACACGTGTACGGAATCATTTCCATAATTTATCAAATACGGGGCAACGTGTCTGAGAAAATTGGCGAATAAAAAATAAGGCGTTTAGGTGGAGTTCGGAACGGTTTTTTTCTGAAACAAATTTGAATACCCAATTTTATCAAGGTTAATCCCTCCTTTGATAACTTGAAAATATCCATAGAGCATTCGACATTTTTTAAATTGCCACTTCGAAAAAAAAAGTCAGAAATGTAAAGTCTCAATAAAACCTCGAAGTACTGAAATTGGAATTTCAACGATAAATCACCAGTCGAGCAGAAATTTTTCTGTAGGTGATTCCAAAAAGGAAGATATTTCAAACATCCTTCCTCGTTTCAAGTCAGAAATCGGTCTCCCTTCAACTTTGGAAAGCAGAGAAGTGAGATCATTTCCATCCTCCTTCTAACCTTGAACCGAAAGTTCGCAACAGCCAATATCCTTTAAAATTCAATTAAGTTGGCCAAAAAATCATAAAAGTTGTTGAAAATGTTGAAATGGTCAAACGTTTCATAAAAAGCAGGCCAAACTTTGTAAATAATTTTAAAAAACCTTGAAAATTGTTCAAATTGTAGTAAAACTTATTGAAATTTCCTTGCAAATTTGTGAAGATATCGGTAAGTGATGGCTTAAATTTTTCACGAAAATTATTTGAAATATGAAAAAAAAACATCAAAAAGTAATGAAAATCACCAATCAAAATGTTAACAAAAATCAGTAAAAATCTAATAAAAACGGTCCAAAAAACCATGAAAGTTATCAAAAATTTCGTAAAAATTATTGAAAATTAAAAATATCGCAAATATGGCTAAAAAATAATGAAAACTGTTGAAAAATTTCGTGAAATTAATACCCCCCCCCCCCTATAAGAAAAAAATGGTAGAAATTATCAAAAATGTTACAGTTGTCGAAAATTTTACAAAAATCTAGAAATCAACTGTCTTGTAAAAATTGTTGAAATTTTCACATTTTCGAAAATTTTTACAATTTTTTTTTACAGCTTTAAGGTTATTTTTACGAATATTTGTGAATATACTCTCATTTTTCAAATTTCAACTATTTTTCAACTATTTTTTGGAATTTTTTCACAATTTTACTAAATTTTCATGATTTTTTTTGACCTTTTTAAAGAAGTTTTACTGATTTTTGTGAAATTTTTGGTAATTTCAACAATATTTTCAACGAATTTCTTGATTTTTGACCATTTTCATCATATTTCCATAGATTTTAATGCAAATCACAAATCATTGAAATTGCCATAAAAATTGGTGGCAATACGGACCAAAATTTTGTAAAAGCTGTAAAAATTTTCACAGCATTATTCAAAATTTTGACAATTTTAGCATTATTTTTACTGATATTTATGAAAGTTTGTGAGTATTGCCACGTTTTTTATGACATTTCAAGCGCTTTTACAACATTTTTACTATTTTTACGAGATTTTTGATATTTGTAATGATTTTTTTGGGCGTTTTGAAGATATTTGCATTTATTGCCAGTTTTACAAAGTTTTAAATAATTATTGTAAAAATCCAAACAATTTCAACACTTTCGGGAATTTCGATGCTTATTGACAGTTTAACAAAATTTTTACAGATTTTTGGGAAAATTTTAACAATTTCAATAAGTTTGTCATTAATTTGTGATTTTCTGATCACTATGATGTTTTTTCAAATTTTTATACAATTTTAATAATTTTCACAATATTTTCCACAATTTATATTGAAATTTTCAATTCAAACTTCTTACGGAATTTGAACTACTTTTACACGCTTAATAATTATCACAGAATTTCGTTTCTTGATTTGATGACTAAATTAGCAGTTTGACCAACAACTGGGCCTTGAGATGTACTTGTATTTAGCTAGGCCGAAACTCACGTGGCTCACTCTGCAGTTGCAAAAAGAAGTCGAGAAATTCAGCAAGCGCTTCAGATGATTTTCGATATTTTGACATGCTCCTAGACATGTCTAACGGCTGTAGCTTCAGAAAATTTTTGTGTCATGAAATTTTGTTACCCTAGATGACTTTTTGGACTTGAAAAACTTCAGAGAATCTCTCAAGCCAGATGACTTTCTGAACTTGAAAAAATTTCAGAGATTTTCTTATGATATACGAATTTGTATGAATTATATCATTATATACATGAAGGGGTGTACATAACTTTTTTTTGTAACTAAAAGGGTACCATTTAGTCTAAGAAAATTCCCAAAATGGAGCTGTTTTTTTCGATCCACCTCCTTTGTCTAATGTCTAACCCTCCGAGTCATCCTCTCCTCAGATTACTCCTGTGTGGTGTGAACCCTTAATTCAGGGTTTCCCAAATGATGGTAGGCCTACATGTACCCCAAGGGGCATGCGAAGATGTATCAGGAGGTGCGTGACGACAATGTCAGCGTAAATGGAAATACAAAAAAGTTGATGAAATGTTATTTTGAGCTATACCATTTTCAAGGTGGACACTTTCAAACGGCAGGGGGTAGCTTCCCTCAAATTTGGACCCGAAATCGAAATGCATGAGGTCGAATTGATATGGAATGATCCACTAATAAAATTTTAGGGGTAAGTACATGATCGGAAAATATTGTCAAAAAAAGAATTGAATTTCCAAAATTTATACCATCGCCTCCTCCCCTTGAATAAGTGGTAACTTTTAATTACACCTTCAAAATGTTATTGAATTGATCTCTCAATAAAAGTTGGTAAACATGTCAACAAATTTTGGAAAACTCGGACCGAAAAGTTGGCCAAATTGAAGCCTCAGCCTTTCTGCCACCAAAGAATCCCTAAATCCATCTTCATCACTGTTGGTACCCATCATTAAAAAAAGCATTTCAGTACTTTTTGACAAATGACAAGTATTCAACCAAGACTAGGGTCAGCATAAAAAATTATACGAATAGATATACCAAAAACTGCTCACTATCTGCATACAAATACGTACATCCATAAAAAGCGCACGAGTAAGCATATTCCTAGTAATTTACATATGTGTATTGTATACGTACGCGCAGATAAACGTACACCGATAATGTACCGAACGTTCGTCCAGAAATAAATAAAATATGCAGTACATAGACGTACACAGACATACACCTATAATATGCAGAAAGAACCTAAGAACGAACAAGTTTCGCGGCAGCAGCCCCGCCGCCGCGACGGTGGCCATATCCAATACAAGACAACTGGGTACATACTCGTATGTAATGTACTACATACGTACATAAAAATACGGTACGGTATAGTTACAGAGATGATGATAATGATGAACAAGTACTGTGTGTAGTAGTACGTAAGTAGTACCAGCGTAAAAAAAAAAATAAGAAAAAGAAAACAAGGAAAGCGAGACGTCGGCTTGGGTGCGCGTGACAGAGACCGCGAGGCCTGGACCGGGCAGGTTCGCGGAGGCGGAGAGATACTCGTACTTCTCTTCTAAGAATAATAGAGGATCTTTTCGTGTTCCCACGGTATGGAAGATGTAGCCGAAAGCCAAAGGCTGAAGGTTATTGCTGAACCACGCGACGACCTGCGACGGACTAGTCCGACTCCCTTTCTAGCATTACGCGTTCTATCCCCGCTTCCTTTTGAGAACGCGCGCCGACACACGACTCGTTAAACACTGGTTGATTACGGAATACCGTACGCGGTACGTACGTAAGTACGCGGCGCTACGTGAGTGTGTCTGTATTGCACGTATTTCCGTCGTCGACGCGCTCTCCGGGACGTTGCTGGTGCTGCTGTGCGACTCCCGAGAGCAGAGAAGAGAAGAGAGCTGATAGACGTCGGTCTTCGGTCGTACTCGAACTGGTTTCAGGATTTTCGAGATCGTGGCTGTGGCTCGCGGTCCTCGCGGATTCGATTCGACAGTGTATCGGAGACGTTACTCGACGTGTGTGCCTTGGTTCTCCCAATTACTCCGACGACTACCGAATTTACGATTTTGTTCGATTACGAAGTTTTTCCACTAATCGGTTTTCATCGATCACGAAGTTATATATTTACTCTTGTTTTCGGATATTGCGCGTGTGATTTTTTTCCTGTTTCGGATTTTTAACCGAGTTTTGTAGAATTTTTTATTGTTAATTTTTTCGATATTTTTTTTTCGTTCAATTTTGGAAACTCTTATGGTGTTTTGACAAATTGTCTGAAAATATGGTGACAATGGCTTCGAGTGCTACGAGCAGTATTGGAGTTACTCCGCTTTCCCCGGATGTTACGACGACTACTGTGCAGAAGAAAAGCTCCGAAAATCGAAGGGTAAGTTGTTAATTTTTTTCATAGTTGAACATAGTCGAGCTTTTTTTTTCATTAAATGCCATATTCGAGTTGCCAAGTGGGAAGAAAATTTATAAGTTGTGGGGGCACTAGTTTCAAAGGAAGTTCAAATTGATCTAGATGCCTGAAAATCTGAATTTTTGGAGTGAATTTCCATTGATAAGGTGATGTGCTGAAGAATTCAAAGTTTCAATTTTTTTTGAAAATTTCAAAATGTGTATAGAATTTTAATATTGGGGATTAGTGATTTATAGAGGTGGTACGAGAATTTGGTTAAACATTTGGGACATCTTGGAATCATAAAAAAAATTGAAAAAATAGATTGAGCATCAAATGAGAAATATGAGTTGAAAATCGAAGTATGAATATTTGTGTGACGGGTCTGATTGAGGATTCTACAAATTTACTCGACACATGGATCATCTTGAAATCACAAGCAAGGTTCATGATTGAAAAATAAGTTAAATGAAGAATCTGGTTTCGAAATTGAATAATGGCAAATTTGAGATTCGCGAAGATTGCACAAACACAAACGAGTGTGATAAAGCAAAATTGTCGAAATAATGCTGTTTTTCCTTCTGTTTTTTTGCAAATTTTGACGAGGATTAGGTAAGAAAGAAATCCCCTCCCAAATTAATGTCATCTTGATTTCCTTGGGAGCTTCGTGAATGAAAAGTTCAGAATTTTGATAATAATGAAAAATGTAATTTTTTCCTCACCTCTGCACTTCTCATGTCGACCAGGAACAAAACAAGGGAGTGTGTGTTGGGGATCACTTCCACTCAGAATTCTTCAAAAAGTCAACAAATCAGAAATTTTTTGATTTTGGTGAGATTTTGCCAACAATTTTTAAAAATCGACTAAATGGAGCCAAAAAATCTTAAAAATTGATTAATTTTGAAAAAAAGTGTCCAATTATGAAAATTTTTGATTCGTTGAGAAAAATTTTTTGAATTAGAAAAAGGGGATGTGGGGAGACCACTTCCACTCAAAATTTTTCAAAAAGTTGACAAATCGGAAATTTTTTTATTTTGTCAACAATTTCGAAAAATCGACAAAATTTTTCCAAAAAATCTTAAAAACTAGCCAAATTTGGAAAATTTGTTGACCTGTTTGGGAAAAATTTTCTTTTATTGAAAATTCTCTCAATTTTTTTTCAAAACATTGCAGACAAATTGCTCATATTTGAAAAATATCAATCGCTAAATTTGCATTAACCCCTCCCCTCCCATCCTTCTCGTTTTTTAAATGAAATTTCTTCTCTAATATCAACAATTCCAAATTGTGTTTACGACTCATTTTCTTGATAAGTATTTCTATAAATTCGGTACCAATGAAATATGTTTTTGAACATAGAATCAACAGTCGGTGCAGATGTTTGAATTACAAACAATTATCACACTTTTCAAAATATTAGGAATGATGCCCATTTGAAAAATTTTCTGTCAATCGCAGCTTTCCTGATTGCCTTTGCACAGTTCATAAATGAAAACAAACAGTTGAAAAACTAGATTATTTTCGAACTTTTTTGCAAAATTTGCATCATTTTGTGAATAAAATAAAGGATGACCCACATAGAAAGTCGATGATTTTGAAAATTGAAAAAAAAAATTCTACTGCAAGAATCTTGAAAACGAAGTCTCCTAGAAAAAAACTAATTACTCATAGCAAAAAGAGAATTTAAAACTCTACAATTTCGATTCTTAGAATTTTTTCGTAGGATCCTTAGTTTGGCCAGAAAATCCATGTTTATGGGATTTTTAAAAATTGTCTAAACTATTTCGTTTGTCCACAGGCTAAATTCCCCATAAACATGGATTTTCTGGTCAAATTAAGGGTTCTACGAAAAAAAACACCAGGATTCAAAATTGTAGAGTTTTAAATTCTCTTTCTGCTACAAAAAAATTAGTTTTTTCCTAAGGGGCTTAGTTTTCGAGATTTTTGCAGTCTAAAGTTTTTTATTCTGATTCTTTAAACCATCGATTTTGTATATGGGCTAAATTTCTCATAAACATTGATTTTCTGGCCAAAGTAAGGGACTAAGGGTCCTACAAAAAAAAGGCTAAGAATCAAAATTGTAGAGCTTGAAATTTTTTTCCTGCTATGAGTGATTAGTTTTTCTCTAGGAGGCTTAGTTTTCGAGATTTTTGCAGTTAAAGTTTTAATAATTTTCAACGTGAAAAAAAACCATTTTTTTAAAACTGCTATGAAAATTTTTATTTAAGGAGACATCATCGATTTAGTTCAATTTTTTTCATTTTCGGGAAATCGATTCCAAATTCGAGAATCTGAACAAGCTGAAAAACTGAAATGATCGTTCTTCGAATAAATTTTTCTTCAATCGCGAATCGATCCACTAAGAAATGATTTCTACCAACTCAACAAAATCTCTCATTACAAACAACAAACCGATAACGAGATTACGTCTAGTCCACCATCCATTACCTTCTTATTGCTGATCGGAGAAGAGGCGATAGAAAGAGGTAGGAAACGTGTGTACGCGACGCGATACAAAACCGTGGGAATTTGGGTAGCTGATGTACGCAGCTAATAATTACTATTGTACGACGTACTGTCTGTATAGCTACGAATACACATACGTATAGGTCCGCGTATCACTTTGATAACGCGTCACCTTCTGCGAGCCTTGCGTGGTTACGTGTCCGTGGCATGGATGGGAAAATTTATTTCTATAGAGCAAAGCCCGATAATTTGCGAGAGCGATAAGTTGTCGGCTGAGCGAGCCGGTGGCGATTAAAACGAATGCTTGAAAGAAAAAAAAAACGCCAAGTAAACACGTACGCCGCGAAGACACATTTGCTGGCTCACCATTTATATGCGTACCGAGACCGAGAGCGAGTGAAATTGGTGGTGGATGGCGGTGCAGGCATCGCAGGTATTCTAATTAGCCATTCATCATGCGCGGTTGTCATCGACGACGATTTATAATGTACCTTAATATGTACATAGCTGGTAAGAGGAAATTGAGAGAATAGGACGACCGCGTGTACATATACATAATGAGGCTCGTCATGTGGTATGGCACTCTCACACGTACTGTATTTCATTGACTGCATGTCGATGTGGTCGCTATTATGGCATTTTTTCCATCTAAAATGGTACCTGCGTGAGTATTTGCGGTACCATGCACCTATCCTATGTTTACTTAAGCGATGCTAGGTGTTGTCTGTCCCTGTTTAGTGAATGTGTATGGACATTATGACAATATTCTGTCGCTTTTCGAAAGGCATCCGAGTCACACAAACTCGCAAACAAAAGCTCGCACTGCAGTCCGATGCTAGTATGCATAATGATTTGTATTTTTTGTACGCGTGAATAATCATTCATTAAATTCGGTGCGGTGTGTACCTCTACCGTACCATACCTGAGCTATGTGTACATTGGCGATGGCTGGCGCTGGCAGCTTCGTATGGTATGTTATGGTATACCTGATGTAGCCTGAAATCGGTTCGGCTCGTCGGCGAGGCGCGTATGTTGCATGGTTTTATGTTTCCGCCTTTTTGACGACGGATATCCTGTCCGTCAGTTATGCTAATTAACCTTTATACCGAAATAACGCGGCTACGTGATTGGTACCGAAGGTGTTGGAAAATTGCGGTATGTAGGTTCGATTTTTTTTTGGATGGTGTGTGAAAACTACGAGTACCTAGATAGAGTGAAAGAGACGATGGGTCGAAGATTTCTAATGAAATGCGAATTGGGGTTGCATAGGTGAAAGTTGGGAATGAATCAGAGGTTACCATTCGACAAGGAGTAATGTAAAGGATATAGAGGGTTGATTTTAAAAGGGACCCTGTATTATGGTACGTCACATTCTGAAATACAAAAAACAGATTTTTTTGCCAATTTTCGCCCCTTAAATGAATCATTTCTGATCGAAAAATTTTTTTATTGCAATATATCATCATTCATCAATTCCACCTGCATTTAGACCAAATTCGTTTATTTCCCCTCTTTTTTCCAATTTTTTTTAAATGTTCGAATGAGGTCATTTTGGAAATCCACAACCTCCCCTGAGATGACCTAGAGCCCTCAAAACCATGCCCAGACTTTTTAACCGAGAAACTTACAATTTTTTTTGCTCTTTCAAGAATTGAGTATGCTTGACTTTGGAAAAGTTTACATAACTAGGTCAAATTTTTTCAAGGGAACGAAGTTCAAAACATGAAGAACTGCCTAAAAAATAATTTTCAGTGAATTTGAGGGAAACCCTCATTATTTTTAGCAATTGGAATGTTCGAGCCCTTAAAACTGATATCTGCTTGGATTTTTTTGAGTTTAACAATATTTTATCATTTTTATCACGGTAACTTGAAGTGGAAGTCATTTTGGAAATTCTTCGTAAAAACTTTTTTGAAAGAGAATTAAATCAGCTTTCGAATGATATGATTACTTTCCGATTTCTCGGAATTTTACGACAAATTGGACTGATTTTTTGTCACGAAGATGTCACAATTCGAGAAAATCATTCAAAATTGATCTAAAATAGCATAATTGTGACACTTTTTGAGTCTTTTGGAGAGATATTACGTAAGTGGGTCAATTTTGATGCAGAATTCTATTTCTATTTCATTGCAGCAAATTGATCCAGAAATCTTCATAGGTACTCATCTACTTTCATTTTCTCTAATTTTCACTTTTTCTCGTCGTGGTGAAATTAATACACATTGATTGAAAATTGAAATTTTTCTTCAAGTTGGCTAAGGATACGTTTTTTGGATAATTCTTCATCTCTTGAACTGAATTTTCTTGAAAAAATTTCCCCTTGGTTTTTTCAATAAAATTTTGAACTTTGGCATGGACAAAAAATTGTCGCAAAGAAATGGCTCAATTTTTGAGGTACAGTCAAAAATAATTTGAAAAATTCTAGAATATTACCAATTAATTTTCAGAAAATTGTAGAGATTTTCATTTCCAAATCTGACAAAAATTTGATGAAAAATCCAAATTTTGAAACGAAATTGTTTTGGATTAGTTTTTGGATTACAACAAATATTACATATATTTGGATATGGATTTCAAGTAAAACAGTTTTTATTTCAAGTCCTGCATTCGAGGTGAAAAATTGATAAAATTTTCACTTTTCATCGAAAAGTTCAGTCATCAAACTCAAGTTGAACAGCTTCAACAACTTCTCAGGCCACTAAACTTCATCAGTTGGCCATATGTGCTTCATCAAATTATCAATTTAGGTTAAATTCTTTCAAAAAGACTTACCCAATTCGAGTAATCTTCTTTCATTGTCATGATAGAAATTCGACCTATGTCTGAAACAAAGAAACGAAATAAAACACCAATTAGACACTATATGCTGAAAGAAGTCCTCATTCATTTTCTCAAAACGCTAAAAAAAATGAAAATGGAAAGTAAAATTTCAAAAACCAATAAAACAACAACAAAAACGAAAAGTTTCACCAAAAAAATCGAACACTTATTGAAATTAAAGCGCAATATTGAGAGGAAAAGCACGATATTGTAGGAAAAAGTACAAACGATTGCGAAATATTGTTGTAAGCCTTCATACTCCTTCACTTCAAAGAAAAAACACTTCCCACGAAACACTCGATTAAAAAAAATTTAAAACTAATTTGTATTCGATAAAAAAAAATCATGTAGCTTTATTCGTGTCAATATGTAACATACCTAAAAAAATTCATTACTCAGGTGTTCTTTCTTCCAAAAAAAGAGAAAAAAAATAGCAAAAAATCGATCTCGTCAAGGTAATTGTCCTTATTTCAAATACTGTATGAAACACACGAACAAGGCGACGAAAAAAAAACGAATTTACATATTAATCGAAAAAAATTCTCGATAATTTATTCGATTTTTTTTTTGGTATTTTTAAAATACTCAGGTGTTGATTTTAGTACGTCACCTGAGAGCAAAAAAATCCACTCGTGGAACGACTAGGTGGTTATCTCGGTAAAGAGTGTCGCACTGTCGCTGTACCACTTAACTATACCTACAAATATTATATAAAAATGTATGTATATGTACCAGGTAGGCAGGTTATAATATGACGACTTGACGAGGGCGATAATATACTCGCTTATAGTTTCCATAGGTCAAAAATCTCTTTAATAAGCTAATGCCCTCGGTATTTAATTCTAGTCGATTAAAAGTTGTGAGACGTGTTGTGCGCCAGTTTTTTTTTCCATAATGGCATTGAATCGAATGAATTTTTTTCACTCTCGTCTCATATACTACCACACGATGCTGTCTGTGTCTGATATGAGAGAGCATACGACAAATACACACACTGTGGCGATAATTCGGCGTATGTGAGATGCGAACAACCGCGTTTACCAACCTCTATGGTCATATAAGAGCCCGCATCTTATCGCGTTCTCGTACATACCGAAATTACTACTAATATTATACATTTATCATTCATGTAAAGTATACACGAGAACAGGGCATTAAACAAATTAAATTAAACGCGAGACGACGACCGAGGATCGCGACGGGGGCGAGGGCTCGGAGCACTCGTGCCGGAATTTTTTTCCCGGTGGGCGGAGGAGATGAGGTGAAATTCGCCCGACTATCGTATGATTTTTATTCTCGTTCGTATATTTCGTCGATTTGGTATTTTTTTTCTTCTCCGATACGTAGTAATTAGCGATGTTCGAGTTCTTATCATGCGGCGTCTTTGTCTGCGGCGGCAGCGTTTTAATTACTGGTGGGTGGAGAAAGGAGAGGCGAAGGTTTATCACCAATACCGAAGAGTTTCTAGCTAAGAATTTTTTTCGGCGGCGTCTGCTCAACAGAACAGACGTAACAATGTATTCGAGTCTACGCCCGTTCCGTGACATTTAAAACAAAAGGAAAAGATTACGAAACAATGATCGCACGTCGTTGATGGTGCTGCGCCTTCATCTGTGTACCTAGGTGTACCGACCAAGAAAAAAATACGCCAGCGAAACAGGAAAAGCCATCCGAGTGTTTTTCCCATAGGCAAACCCGCTGGGTACGTAATGATTCGACTCCTTGTCCCCTCGAATCGTCTTCCAAGTCGACCAGGTCGAATTTTTTTCCCTTCTATTTTAATTTCCATGAGAACTCGTGCCTCATTTCAATACAACTCGAAAAACTTTTCTTTGGGAATATTCTCATGAAATCGTAGGCATACGTTATGAGACGCCAGCGCCGACCAAGGCGATGGACACGAGGAAGAGAGGGGAATTATACAGCGGAACTATGTCGTATCGTTCCTAGATACTCTTGGGACTTGGATGCGTTGGACTGAGCAGGACATAGGCATGTGTAGGTGGACTATGTAATAATGAAGATGTTACGTATGAAGAATCTTGTATCGTGATTCGAGGGGGGACCCAAGGTACCAGATTACCAAGGTGCATGCTCACCAGTGAGATAGAACACTCGTGTGGAGTGAGTTAGCAAAGATACCATCCATATTGCTGGTATGTCTCTATTTACGTGTTATTGTTGTTGTTGTCGACGGTGCCATGCCACTGCCGCCGGCGCTGCTACGCCGGTTCTATCATGTGGAACGAATAGCCGCCAAAATTGAACGAACCATGAAGGGGAATGTACTGGGTACACGGGTGTTTGCTCATGGACAAAGTTTTACGCAGCGCGATTTTCAAAGCGTTTAACCGTATTAATGATCAATTTGAAATTAACTTTATGCTTCTAGAGGTTCGTTCGTTCTTTTTTTTCTTCCTCGGCGTTTCTTTTCGTTTGCTGCTGACTTTTTTTCCTCAGGCTTCTCCATCGGTTTTATGCACACGAGTTGTGTAGCCGAGTCGGGCTGCGTTTTGTTTCTATTTCGGTGGGTCTGACTATGATGCGTGGGTGGAGGGCGAGGGTGAAGGAAGGGAGGTTATGGTAACTAGAATATGGCGATATGGTTGGTTGTATGTGTAATTGGAATTATATTCTTATTTAATTTTTTTCCTTTGCTTTTTTGTATGTTTTAGAGCAATAAACCTATTATGGAAAAGAGACGTCGAGCCAGAATTAACAATTCGTTGAATGAATTAAAAGCATTGATATTGGACGCGATGAAAAAAGACGTAAGTTGATTTGCATTATATTCGTGAGTGCTGGTGTCGTTGGTCGTGCATAATTATGACGGTAAATTGGCAATTTTGCAAGGAAATGAGAACTATTGTCGGGTCTTCTAATGGGACGAGAGTGAGGATTAGTGGAGATCCCAGAGAAAGTCTGAAGTTACCAGATTAATGTCTATAATTTCCCAAAATGAGATTCAGACTTGACAACGTCACAAATATTTGTTTTGTGTGAGGCAGAATGGAGGAAAGAAGAGAGGTCTGAACTCAAGACGATAGTAATAAGTTCAAAATGTCAACTGGGCAACAAAAAATTAGAATCTCTAAAAACTTTTCTTAATTTTTCACAAGTTCGCAAAATCAGGTCAAAAAGTCAATTTTTTTTCTCCAAGTTCAAAAGCTCGGGTTTTGAAGTCAATTCTTCACATTTCAATTTTAGTTCAAAAAGTTGTCCGAAAAACCTGTCCAAAAAGTTTATTTTTAAAATTTTTTACAAGTTCAAAAATAGGTTCAAAGACTAAAAATCAATTGTTTGGTTTTCTCCAAGTCCAAAAGGTCAGATTTTGAAGTCAATTTTTCACATTCTATTTTCAGCTCAAAAAGTCGTTTAACAAAAAATTGAAATAAAAAAAAAATCAATTAAATCTTGTTAATCTTGTAAAATTTGTCAAATTCTGAAAATTTATGGGACTGTTTTTGAAAATTTTGTAAAATTGAAAAAATTTGCAGAGTATCATTGTATTTACAGAGTAATACTAATTTTGCACTACACGACATCGTTACCAAACCTTCCTCCAAAATCCAACTTCTCGACTAATCTCCACCTTCATTTTCTGTTCACAGCCAGCACGACACTCCAAGCTGGAAAAAGCAGACATTCTTGAGATGACAGTAAAACACCTGGAATCTCTGCACAAACAGCAAGCCGCCATGTCGGCAGTTACCGATCCTCAAGTAGTAAATAAGTACCGAGCCGGATTCAGCGAATGTGCCGGTGAAGTTGGCAGATTCCCCGGACTCGAGCCAATGGTACGACGAAGACTGCTGCAACACTTAGCCACATGCCTAAATTCAACCGCCTTGGCTGCCTCAACAGCAGCTTCAATCGCCGCTGCGGACGCCAGTGCGGCAAAGTTGGCCGGTGGTGCTCAACAACAAAACCTCCAAGTGCACATCTTACCATCAGACGGATCGACCACGTCTAGCACCGGTGTCGGCAACCAGCACCATCAAAACGGCATTTTCCTAAGCGCCGGATCAAACGCAGGAGTCCAACTGGTTCCGACCAGATTACCAAACGGAGACCTAGCTTTGATACTGCCTTCAGCATCCACGACGACGGCACACATACAACAAAGGCTATCTGTATCGCCGACACCTTCTTCCTCATCTAGTTCGCCTCCTCCTCTGGCCATGATCAACCATTCTCGATCAGCCAGCACTGATTCGGCTGCCAGCAGCAATTCGCCAATTGGTTTCGAAAGGCTATCGGTGACCATACCAAAAAGCTCGCCAAACGATGACTGCCATTCACCCAACAGCATCAATTCCACGTACTCATCGCCCACCAGTCCCACCAGCCAGATGAAGTACGAACACTATGGATTGTATAGTCCGCCGTTGCAGAAACCATTATCTTTGGTCGTCCGCGAAAGCTATGGCGACAGGGAACCATGGAGACCGTGGTAATTAGCGTACCTGTATTTTACCTTTTACCTTCCTCCTGCTAATTCCGTCGCCTCTGGTTTGTGTGACACTGACATGACCAGCGACGGCGCGATGCCGATTTACCTACCTAAAGCGCGATTCGTATTGTTCGTGTTGTACCCTTGGTCTAGTTTCGTCTTTCATATATTATTATGTTATACTTATTGTTTTTTATTTTATTTTCCCCTTCTTTGCGTGTATGTATTTACCTACTTTGGGGTTTTTTGCCTTTTTTTCTCTCTCTTTTTTGTAAGTGTGCTTAATATTGGGATTTATTATCTGTACGAAGTTAAGAGGTATAGGATTTTGTTGCCCGGAGTGGCTAAAGATGTGTGGATTTCAATGAGACGCCGAAAGGTGATTTTGTTTATTTTTTTTTCTATTATTGATCCCAAAGATTTATATGTACTATTTTTACGTGCACCAGAAAGCGTTTTACGTTTTGGCATATGCATTTAGTTATGTACATTGTGGTTCGAAAAGATGCCTGTGTAATTGGGTGAGAATCTGCTTGATTAGAGGCGAAGGATCTAGATATCTGTTCGCAATTTATATTTTGAGGAAGGGGGGGGGGGGATCGATGTTGTTTCCTCTGATTAGATGTTCTTAGGATTGGACCAAAGACAGCCAACTTTTTGCTAGATGGGAGACAAAAATATCAGATGCAAAATCCATAAAAAGTGAAATTTATTGGGTATTTACGTAGGTAGTTTTTAAATTTGGGATGAAAATGAAAGGAAATTGAAATAAACCATTGAGGTTCTCTCTCGGTCCCTAAAACATAAATTTAAAAAATGCTCAAAATTGAAAAAACCTAGCACCTCGACAAAAGTTGATAAAAAGCTCACCTCATATTCTTCTCAAAAATGTGTCTGATTCACTACCAATTTCAATTCAAACATTTGATGATTTAGCCCCTCCCTTCATCTCTTGATGAATCCAAACTTCTATTAGCCATTTGAACTGAAAACTACGAAGAAGATACTTGTAAACTCTGCATCGATAATTTTCAAAAATTGAGAAAGACGAGTATTTTTGAACCCACTGTTGATTTTTCAACCATCGTGATTTTGATTTCAACCATTTTTTGTACTTCGATTTCAAATTACTAGAAAAAATTAAGTTCAAATGATTCTGGAAAAATTTTGCATCGTATATTTTTGGCAATCTCTCTGTATTTTTTTAAACATGGCAATTTATGATTTTAGTCATTTTTTGCACTTCGATTCAAATAATCGAAGCAATAGAAAATAAAATTGAAAATTTTTTGAATTTTTTCTTTTTTTTTTGGCAATCTTTTGGTAATTTTAGCTTAGTCATTTTTTGCACTTCGATTCAAACAATCAGAATAAAGAAAATAAATTTGAAATAATTTTGAATTTTTTTCTCTTTTTTTGGCAATTTCCTCTTCTTCCCATTTTGGATTCTGATTAATGATTGAGGTAGATCAAGAAAGTCTTGGAGGGGGTAGATAACATCGTACTTATATCGAGTCAGGAGTTCAAATACGCAAAAAATCCATCATATCTTCGATCGTAAATACCTCATCTCTCATATCAGCTGTTGTGCTTCTGCCATTTATGTTCCGCTTAATGGATCTGGATCGAGATACGATTTATGGCATTCGATACACGTACTCGATACACTTGGCAAAGATAAAAGTATATTTTTGGCATACATTTGCACCCGACAATCCATCGAAAGCTTCGTGATCTAAAAAGCTCTTCGATCAATTGATTACCTACTGATAACATGAAAAATCTCTCAACTCGACTTATTACAGGCACCTTTTCGATAACCACAATGTTCTCGAATAACGTCACAGCTCTGCTCCTCCTCCCCAAGAGTTAAGGCAGAGCATCGTTTACGACGTTATCGTTTTTAATGTGATTCATTAAATTTAAATATTTAAGCTTTCGAGTTTTAAGATTATTATACTTCATAAGTGTTATCTCGTGCTCGTATTTCGATATTAATACAACAAAATCGAACGTCTTCCATGTTACGTTACGTTACTTTTTTTCATTTTAGAAGCATGCATACTTATCGTGTATAATTTTTTGATTTGATTGGTGTTTATTATACATTGGTTTATCGTTATACATACGTGATAGTAAATGTACTTTTATTCCTTATTTTTTTTTTTTGTAATATTGTGTACTATGCACGGAACGTGTGTATACGAAGCTATATATGTACAGATGTAATAAAGATTTTGTTTTCAGTTGATAATTACCTGTGTGGTTATTTGCGTTTGGTTTAAAAAAGAAATTCATCTGTATGGTTCAGGTGTACCTATATAATACCTATGTACGCGGTAGTTTAAAGTACAGAGGAGGAGGAAAAAGGAGAGAGAACGATTAGAAGGCGATAAAATAGTGATTACTTACTAGAGAGAAGGCGGATGTATATTTACGTTGTTCGCAGGTGTCGGTTTAATGTACCTACAACGCCTTAAGCGCGCTGGTATGTAAGCTGTCGAGTAATAAATTAGCTAATTAACGCATACATTCGTGTTCTACGTATGTATATCTGTGTATGGCAGAGATTACGCGTATCTGAGTACGCAAGTACATACATTTATATGCGGAGAGGTTGATAAACAAGCGGACGAGAGGGTGCGAGTAGATCCAAAGAGTGATTTTTCCACGAACTGATTAAAAAAAGGTTTGCTCGCGTACATTCGTAAAGCTATAGGTTCGATCAAACGGATGCTGGTCGGTAAGGATGATATCATTACCTCCACAAATGACTATTATAGTCTGTGACTCGGTGTGGCGGACCTCACACCATCGAAACGACCTAGTCGACAAATAGGCAGTTTTAGCAACTATCTGGGGTTTAAAGGTGAAAATAAAATGCTGCAGGAACACTGGTCAAATGATAATTTCGCTTTGGGTTGAGCCGCAATACCGGTGAGCGACGGAGGCGGTATATTAAAGCCAGAATCCGACGATGAAGCGGCTCTTCAAAGAGTATTCAACACGTGATTGGACAATAGGGTGACTTTTAAAGAGCGGCTCGTTTCGTGAAACGAGCCGCAAAGGTCGGAAAAAGAAAATTAACCGACGAGCATATTATACCATATACACATACAGCGATAATTCAACACCTGCCTAACAATACGACCGCAAACGATATGAGATATCCTGGCCCGAAGGTGGTATACGGTATGGATACGCGATATGAGATGAAGTGCTCGATTCTCGAGACTCGGCCTCTCTCTTACTCTTTCTTTCTTTCATTTATATAGTAATTAAATCACTATAGGTATAATATCATACCCAGTCCGGTGTTTCTTGGTCGTGGTCTCGGGCAGTGTATATTAATTGGGTAACGTGCTTCGCAGTCCGCAAAGTAAATCACGCTCGCACGATCAACTCCCGGTAGGTACTTATTGGTGGATTAGAGTTAGACGGACAGGTTCGCAGGTTCTAGTATATTTAATAGGTTGTGCGAGCAGGTCGACGAGGTCGCATACACGTATTGCTGCTAGATTGAGCTGCCATACGGATAATGTTGACCTAAGTAGATGGATAAGTACAGAATGCCATTGAACAGGAAGGATTTTACGCGGTTTGTAGGTATATCTGTGTACCTACGAGTATGAAGTACGATCGGCGGTGAGGCGGGGTGTCGTTTATGACGTGCTTATGGTGTTATCGTAATGCGGTCGGTTTGACGATTAGTGGATAAATCTAGTATGGGTTTGGTTCCTGGTTTTGTTCGACGAGTTGATGAGCTGGCTGTGGCTGGTATGAATTGATTGATGTGTCGGTACAGGTGCGGAAAAGTACAAAAAGTAATGGCCACTTGATTACTCGTACATTGACATTTCATCGTGGTGTCAATTAGCGTAAGCTACCCGGATTTCTGTAATTGAAATTTGAGGGGTTAAAATGAATCCAAAAGGACAAAATGTTCGTTGAAATAGCTGGAGGGGATGAAAAATTAAAGGCCAAGTTATGAAATTTTCTCAGAAATTGCTCATACGTGACCCGAAAAATTAATAAAATATCAATGAAATTGTTGAAAATATCGAAAAAAGTGTTGTAAACATGCAATTCGAGGAAAACTAACGTAAAAAAAGGACGAAACATTGTTAAAATTATAAAAAAATATCGAAAGACAAAAAATTGTTGGGAAATCCGCGTAAAAACAAGTTCAAAGCGATGAAGTATTATTCAAACTTTTCAAAATTTACCTACCGAAAGAAAATGGTTAAATCTATGAAAAAAGTCGTAAAGATGTCAGTTGTTGAAAGTGTCACGAAAATTTACCATGAATGTAGTAAAATTAAAGATAGGTAATCAGACTTGAAAATTATTCAAATTGTGCCACTCGAAATGAAAACATCAAACAAGATGAAATCGTTGAAAAATAAGTGACATATTGAAGAAATTCGTATTTTTTTGTGACATCTCAACCAATTTTCACAGTTTCACAATTTAAACTTACACCATTTCGAACTATTTTAGAAACAAATTCATCGATTATTACAATACTCGAAACGATTCTCATACTAGGTATTATCAGTAATTTAAAGGATGTTTCGAAAAGTGTCACCTGGTTTAAAACGATTTTCAAGGTGTTTTATCAATTTTTGCGATGTTTTTAATCGTATCTATGTATAATTTTTTTACTCCCTTTTGACATATTCTGAAAAATTTTCGCAACATTTTTAACAATTTGTAATAAATTTTCACGGGTATTATTACGTATTTATGCATTTTCAAAATAATATTTTGTACGTTACAAAAAACCGAAATGTGAACGAAAAAAGTCTAGAAATAGCATAACTTTTGAAAAATGGTTCCAAAAAGCAATGAAATTTTATGCAAATTAAGTGCAATTGCTTCCTGAATGCACCAAGAGTGCAAATATGTTGGAAAGTCATGTTGAAAAAGCAAAAAATAGCATTTTGAACTTTCGACAAAACGTTTTCAACCTAGGAAGGGGAAAAGTGATGCATAATTGCATATCTTATCAACTATGCCACTGGATTTTCTTCTACTAATTCTCCAAATCGCCCAAGGTTTCATTAGTTTCGTAAAATTTCTGATAAGACAAAATACTCATAGGTACATAGATATTATCCAATTGTTCCATCATTCAAATCATCATGAATTCATATGAAATTGATATTTATTTATTACAGATGGCTATTTTCATCCCTTCCCTTTCTCCTCTTGACCTCGAGTAATTTTCTCAAGTCCTGCTAGTAATCGTTAGGTATTATTCGGATAATTAAGGTACCTACGTTTAAATTATGTCGATAAACCCAAAATGTAAATTGCATTTAGCGATCGGTCGTTGATGAGTCAACGATGAGCCCGAGGCTTATGGCCGCGACGATGACGATCTCGGTACTTGGTACGGATTTATCTACTAATTCACACTTGCTAAGTTTGTAAGATGAAAAAAAAACAGTCAAGTATAAGACGAGAGGAAAAAGGTGTTTGTGATGTAGCCGAATCCGAATCTTAATACGTACTAAATTTACAAGCTGATCGAACATTTCGAATAAAATTTCCTTTTGTTCGAGACGTCGTACTTGATACAACCAATGCTCGCATACATTGTACGATTAAATAAATTATTACTCATACACACTCGCTGACTCGATTCGAAATATACTACTAGTACTCCCTGCAAAGAGACGAGTCGACGGAGTGGCTCGAGGTGAGCCCGAAATTTATACCGGAATAAGACTAAACCGATAAACCGAACGAAGCGAGCTGCTGCGCGCGTGTAAGTTTCATTGTAATTTAATACCTTCCCTGGTGCGTCGAAGATTGCCTATAAAGTTCCCCAAATGGCTTATGGCTCGTTTCGGCGGACGGGTTGAAAATTCGTGCCCGTGTATAAATAGGTATTAGCTAAATGATTTAAGGTGTTTTGATTATCGTAAAGAATGTGAAAAGAATAACCCGGCGACAGTCGAGGAAAGGAAATGACCTCTGGGGCGAAATCGAGCTGGTCTCGGCAGCGACCGGAGCGATATGATATGCTACTACTTTAATGAAATTTCAAAATACTCTCAGCGAAGCAATATCAACATTAAGCTTTACCTATCTCTATCTCTGATAAATCGTACCAGCAGCGAGAAACCAAAAAGAAGTTCTTCACGAATGAATCACCAACTATGCACATACTCGACGCGACTATATTTTGCAGAATTTATTGATAAACCAGCACCTGCCGGTGCGGAGCGAAGAGATGATGCAATGGTCAAACTGCACAGTGTACATTCTAACATTATCACGTCAGAATACCATTATCAGCCTTGCCAGCAATGCATAGATACACGAAAGCAAGTCGAAACTTGTTTATGCGTCTTCGAGTCTACGAATAAGGAATATAATCGTATTGAAAAGACACCGCGCACGGTCGCGGATCCGCAACACTTTTGTGATGCTCCAAAGATTCCAACATACGTAATCGGCGAACCTTTTCATTGATAAGGAACACTCGTATTATTATCGGCTACGTCGACCAAGACAACAGTCACGATTTCAATGGATGGAATTGCATACTATACACACACTGCGAACATTGCGTGATCGTGAGAAACCGAGAATGCGAGTGAATTGTTGGTGTGTGATGCAGGCGCTAATGCCACAACTGAGGGAATATTTTTTCTAAGGACTTGGGGCTCGGATACGAATGAGGTAGAAAGTATCTGGGAAAACATCAGTGAAGAATTGTACGATAAGGATTTCGTATTAAGTGGTAAATAAAAGTATATTCGTTATAATATTGTATATTTTACACCAAATTCTGTTACATTCAATTTTTTTTCTGTACAGATATACATTGTGCTGAAAATTGGAAGACTATACGACAAAGGTACCAAAGAGAAAGGAACAATATCAAAAAAGCGCCGTCCAGTTTGCACCGAAAAGTTGGCGAAAGCCCGTGGCTATTGTACTCTAGTTTAGATTGCTTAGCACCCATTTCTTCCCCAAAAGAATACTGCTAATGGAGGAGTAAATGATAGTTTTATGGGTGGACTAGAAGTTGAAGAAGAGGGGCAGTTCAGCCCCAAAAATGGTAACTTTCATGTTTACTTCTTTACATTATAAATTTAAAGAATAGGCATGTTTACAAGTGATTGAATGTTTAGGAGCCGTCAAAATGTGAATACAGTGGACAAAGAGAAAGAGGGAAAACGAGAAGAATTTTGCCTTGAAAATGATCCAGACGATCGTGTGAAAAGTACTACACATCCCAAAGTGGTCGAATGGATAGACGATGAGGAAGAAGATAAGGATGCCAAGGCTTTCTGTGTATCTTTGTATCATGAGATGAAAAAAGTAAAAGAAAACTACAGATTGAATTTAAAAATCGAATTATTGAAAATTCTTCGAAATTATAGTAGTAAGATATGAGTTGATATTTTGTAACAGGAACAAAAAATAAAATAAGTTGTGTAAAAATGAAGAACTTTTGACGCTTTCGTCTGAGATAAGAATATTGGATCAATGAGGAGAAAGAAAAGCAATGGCCAATAACCATCTCATAGGTTGGAAAATCATTATGCAAAGATGACAGATTTTAAAATGCTTTGGCAAAATTTTCACAAGCAATGGATTTTGAAAGTAATCAAACACTAAAAACTGTATGAAATGCAGATTTTTGTGAAGTGACGGGTAGATTATAAAAATACAGAATGAAAGTTTCAATAATACCATGCAAATGAAAAGAAGTGTTTTTATGCAGTGGCGTAGCCCAAATTTCATGTTTTTCAACTTTTTCAACGTCAAGGGGGGAGCATGACCCCCTTGGCTACGCCACTGTTTTTATGTGCCTACTCGTACGAAACGAGGACAGAAATTTTCGCAGAGAAGTGCACTTGAAAGCTGAAATTTCATAATTTTTTCCAAAATTTCACTTGTCCAAAAACGGCATGATTTTTGAAAAAAAAATTGTCATAGGCTAACATAAACTGGCCGAACGGAGTCGTAATTTTTCTGAACCTTAACTCAAAAAAAAATTCAAGAAAATATCTAATTAATTTCTCAGTGTATCTTGAAACTTTCTAATCAATTAGAATCGCCTTTATACTAACTAAGTAACTTTGAAAAGTTCAGAAAAGTAAGATCATTGGTAACATAATCAGAGGATTTTTCAAAAAAATGAAAAAACGAAAGATTTTTTTTTTGGGGGGGGGGGAGGGGGAATATTCAAACATGGTAATGATATACATTTAAATTAGAAAATTTTCATTATTTTACACTTGATGAAAAATTAATTTTCAATGATTTTCGCTTAAAGCTTTGAAGATGACTTGTTTTTACGAGAAAATAATTCTCACCAAGTTCACGTCCCTTGTCTCTGAAGTATAAGTAGTTTCTGAGAGCATTAAATTCTAAACAAAATGAAAAAAAATTTCAAAATTACAAAATTTTTCATTCAAATCCCTCACTCTCTCAATAGAAAATTGGGCTAAAACATTTACCTTCCCTGGTTAAGATGTGAAGGAGCTTCAAGGGGAAAAATTCAAAATTTCAAAGTTGCTCACAGTAACTTTTCATTGTCAGCACTTATAAATTCTCTTTTAGCAATATGTATTAGGAAATAACTCTGACAAAAATTTAGCATCCCCCCATCCAGTCAGAAATTCGAAAGAGGTCAAAATTCCATTAGTTCATAAAAACCAAAACTTGACTTTTCCGGTAGCATAGCCAGACAGTAATTCAAGGGATAAGAGGGGGGGGGGGAGTCGCAAAAAATGAGATATAGTGTAAAATTTTAAAAATCCCAGTTTCATCAAAACAAGCAAATGTATTGAGCCCAAACGAAGGCGAGGGTGACATTTTCTGAAGAAAAAAATAGGTAAAAGCTAAAATTTCATAATTTTCCATCATTTCAATGCTCAAGGGGGAGATCTTGCTCCCGTGGATCTCCCTTAAATGCGCTACTGTACTTTCCAAACTTGAAAAAAAGGACAACCTTAGTCATCTTACCATTTTCTCATTCTATCAGTGAAGATAACCCAAAAATCTTCTCCAACCGCCCAACGAGGGGCTTTTGTCTGACTTTTTTGAACTTAGGAAATTGTTAAGAACTCGAATTCATTATTAGACTCGGAAAATTTCAACTTTGTGCACTTGAAAAATTTCAAGAAAATTTAAATCAGACATTTTGTCAGACAGATTTTTACCTATCGCTGACTTTAAGGAAGAAAATTTTCAGATTCCTCTTGACTTTTTGTATGTATTTGTAATTTGATTTCGACAATTTTTCAAAAAAATTCCATTACAAAATTTACTCACGAAAATTCGCTAAGCTGATTTTTAGATATTTTGTTTGACTTTTTTGGACTTGGAAAATTTTTCATAAATCAAATGACTTTTTGGACTATTTCAAGACAATTTCAAACATCACGACTTTATGAACTTGAAAAATTCAATTAGCAAAAGCATATCTTATGTTTTATAGTTCCATGGGTAGCATGGAAATAGCGGGGACTTTTTTTCTTCAATTATGGCGATAATCAAATCTAATGGCACAATTTAACCATTCAATTCGGCACCACGTTTTTCAAAAAGAAAAAAAATACGATCAATATGTAAAATATCCAATCGATGATAGGGTTTGCGAAGGTGTCAAAATGTTTTACTGTTTTAGGTGAAGGATGTTTTTTTTTCAGTCGTATATCTATCGTAATTAGTGAGTATACAATTATGACCTATCGAGGTTTTTTCCTTTTTTCAATGTACGTGATAAAGGCGAAGTAGATACTGTAATGTACGAGTACTAGATACGTAGACCTACGTGTATTGCGTAGTTGGGCCGAGCCCTGTGTCGGGTACCGACTTATTGGTATAAAATATCGGCTACTTGGCCTTCCTAATTTTCGTGTCGTTCTCCGCAGTAGGCACATACATAGGTAGGTAATAGGTATACGTACAAGTATGTAGAGTTTACACGCAGACAGTACATTACATATTCATACTACCATAATCAAATATACTACGTACGCGCGTTTATCTTCCCAAAAGTAATTATCTAATACTTGATAATGAAATAGTGGTTCGTAAAACGCGCCACGAGACCGGCATCGTGTCACGTGAGTCGAGCCAAAGCTACTTCAGATTTCGGAGTTTCGTGAAAACGATTATTTCACCTGAGGCTCAAGTACAGAAAATTTGGAAAACTCGAAACATCCCAATGAAAACTTCGATGTTTCATTATTCTCATTTTTTCGAAAACTTCCAATCAGTCGAATATTTTGGACAAGGCAGACGGTATATTTTGAAAATTAATCTCGAAGATTATCGAATTGGAAAATATCACATGATGCATTCCACTCGACAAAACGGCTCCTCCAAATACGTACTCGTATCTTCGGTAATGCTGTAAAATCCGCATTCTTAACCTTGGTTTCGGTTTGTATTTCATTATCGAAGTAATATTGTACCAATTGTGACACTTAAAATGTTTACGATCTTCGGATACGTCTGACAAGACCATTTACGTGCACGCCAACTTGTACGGTATAGGTACGTATTTCAAAAACCATATGTTTTTTTCAAAACGAAACACGGCGAACATTGAGAAAAAACCTATGAAAAAAAATACGAAAAAAGAAACACACATGTGGCATTTTGAAAGGCTTCGGCATCTTTTTTAAAAACCTCTCTTCCGATCTGCCTAAGACAAGGACATGAACAAACTAACCCGGATTCTGGGTCCTAAATTGTACTCGTATGGGTACATCGAGCCAGATATTGCGCAACGATAAGGATCCGAGAAAAAGGAACCGGAAAGTAAATTTCGCTGGCCGCAGTTCCTCGGAATGAGCGATTATCAACGCGCCGACGACAATCGAGCCCGATTCCAAGACCCGAAATCGCGTCGTGCTGAGAATTAATGGAGATTTTAATATTTTCTGAATCGTCGGATACGTTTTACAGCACACCGCAGGGTGACCGGCTTTGAGTTAGTTGCGACGCTACTAGAAGCCAGCGTTTTTAGAGGACGGCGGCTGAAAAAACGGGGCGGGGTAAAAATTAAATATTAAAATAAAAAATTACCGCGGATCGGTCGTAAATTCAGACGCGGATTATTTATTCGTATTTTGGGAGCGGTTTGATATGTTTGGAAATGCTGATTAAAATCTCATCGTGTGTACCTCTATATCTTGCCGGTGCTGGCCTTGCCCCTCCTATGCGAGTACCCGTCAAACACTAAATGTAGAAAATTTTTCATAACTTGGTCACTTTTCACGGGGTAATTCGTGGTAAATTATGGGTAATAAATTACTCGCATCGACTCGTAGTTCTATTTGGACTTGGACTTGCAAGTTGAACGTGATATAAGCTAAGGTAAGGTGATATGATAAGCGATGAAATTGGAATCTAATACTGGAACCGAGTTGAATTTTAAATACGCAGTTTGCGTTTTCGAAATCCTACAAAGTATTTTGCATATTTCGATGTTTGGTGATTCTGTCAAGGTTTCGGTTTTTCGATTGGATTTATAGGTAGGTCCCAGGTATTTCGGAATCAGCAATTAGCTGAGATTTCTCAATGAAAAACATTACATAGAGGTGACTACAGTGGCCATACCAGAACATTAGAAAAACTCGCTTCAGACAAATAAAAATTCAAAATTTGCACGATTTTGGAGAGAATTTTTCAAAATACATGAATACTTCGCTTCGCGAAATAGAGGAAATGAAATCATTATATTCGAACCAGGCAAAGATGAAATTTATTTGAAAAATGAGAGAAATTTTCTGGACTTGGATTTTTAGAGGTTCTTTTACGACAATCCCTGGCATTTTTTGGGTCCAAATAGTCAGAACTTTTGAACTTTTCCAACTCCAAAAAGTCATATCCTAAATGTTAAAAAAATCCCAAGAATTTTTTCAAGTACAAGAAGTCAATTTTTCATTTTTTTTTGAGTCGAAAAAGTAGTGTTGGTAATACAAATTTTTGATGGATTTTCGTGGCACACAGATTTGTAGGATGAGCCCCCCTCCCCCGCCATGAGACATATCAATGTCAATTTTGACTTTTTGAACTTAGAATTTCGGAGATTCTCTCCAAAAAGTCAGTCTCTTTGAATTTTTTCAACTCCAAAAAGTCATATTTCAAAGTGCAAAAAACTAGAATCTCTGAATTTTTTTCCAAGTCCAAAAAATCATCTGGCTAACACAAATTCATGACGGATTTTCGCGACACAAAATTTTTCAGGATGACCCCCCTCCCCTTCAGCCCTAAAAGTTGAAACATATCCATGTCAAAATCATATTCGAAAGCAATTTTTGAACATTCGACAAAACATTTTCGATCTCAACGACAGAAAAACAGTGACCTCCCCCTACCCCTCCCTCGTGGGTAATATCGGTCACAAAAATTCTTTCAAAGGCGCCGAAATTATTAAAAATATTGTGAATCATCTTCAATATACCCAAAAAGTGCTCGAAAATTATTGAATTACTTCATCAATTCAAAGTGTAAAGATTGAGCACAAAAACACAATTTTTTCAACACCCATTTTACTAACCGGTTTTTTTAGCATTTTTAAATACATTTTTGAAGATTTTAATTTTCTATGAAACACCTACGACAGTTGTTTGGGCGTCTTAATTCGACTTTTGAAGAGACTCGAAAACGACTCGTGGCCTGACTCAAAATAGACCCAAAATAAAAATCGCTTTTCTGCTACTTTGAGACTCCAATTCCATTTTGAAATATATCTTTTCTCGGAAGTCGATTCCTTAATTTTCGCATAGGTGATCTCAAGTACCTACTTCATTTTTAGCCTGGTTTTTGGGTCTTGACGGATTTTTGGGGATGAAAATATCCATAAACCTCGGTTTTCTTGAACGGTATCCTAGATACAATTACACCACATCAAAAAATAGACTTCCTAATTTTATTATTTCAATTCAAAAATCAAAAAAATCAATAAATATGAAAAATTACAAATATTTATTTGAAAAATAAGGTAGTGTCGTTGCAATCACCGAGCAAAATGAGCCTACCTTAGGGACCCACGGTGGTCCTTATTACCTGACTAAAAAAAAAAATTAATTTTTTTTACTGCAGGACCCCGTAAAATTGTTCATTTTGGTGAGAAAACAATGTCTAGAAAGTTTGAAGTCGAAAAAATAATTTTAACCCGTGCCGCAGAGCGATTGAAGTTGCGTGAGGCTTATGGCCCGTGCGTTGCATTTCACTCCACCAAGGCTCCGCGTAACGTGGTCGTTGCGTCGCGCTAGAACGCCCGATGAACGTTCAATGTTGAACGCGGTCACCCTGGTAAGATTTTATTCAGCTACCAATTTGATTAGTACATGTACATTTTGAATATGACTCCAGTTCAGTAGAATGTTATTCATACATTTTCAAATTTTATCTAATGAACAAACGCAGTTTTTATGCGTGGTTCGAATAAATTTTGCGAAAACAATAACACATAATACCTACCTAGAAATACAAAAATTAGTTTATGTTAAGTTCACAAAAGGTTTTAAGTGTTATAACTTATTCAAATGAGGTACTCGTGGTATATTTAGTGATTTTCGGATATTGTGTGAAATTAATGCCAAAGTGATTAAGTTTGAGATAATTTTTTATATAATTTGTTCAGAACTCGAAGAACACAATGTGGTACATATTATTTTGGTTTTGAATTTTTGGCAGTAGCGTAGCCAGGATTTCTTCGAGGGGCCTAAGATTCAAGATGAGTGAAGAGGGGATTATTGAAATACGTATGGCAGGCTCGGTATGCATTCCTTGAATCTTACAGTAGTGTAGCCAGCCAGTTATTCAAGGAAAAGAAAGGGTACTATGACAAAAAATGACAATTTTCTGGAAATTGATAAAAATATCATTTATTTTGTCAAGT
>FIZU01040569.1:0-14121 GCA_900064475.1 Pseudococcus longispinus | reverse complement strand
TGGAGGGGAGGGAACGGTCGGATTGAAAATTTCCCAATGATCAAAAATATTTGCAAGGTTATGATGCAAAATTTTTGTTTAAAAAATTTTTCAATAAGAGCCATAAGTGTTTTTTGAAATGGGAGGGAGTGGATGCTCGGTTGAGGGGGCGTGATTTTTGGTACACGTGCTCTTTTTATGATTCTGAACAACTTTTGTCATCTGAAAAGGTGTTCCATTTTTCGTAATTTTGATGTAAAACGTGAAAAACTGAATTTTACACTCATTTTGAAATGATAATTTGCAAAATTGGCGGAGAGGAAGGGGTCAGATCGAAAATTTTCATATAACCAAAATTATTCGCAGACGTATGATGAATAATTTTTGTTTGAAAAATTTTTCAATTGAGACCCTAGGTACAGAGATGAGGAGATTTTTTGGGAAGGGGGTGAACCCTCGTAAAAAGGGGCATCTTGAAAAAATTTAACCTCACCACATTTTTTTAAAAATACGTCCTAGATTACGAATCAATCATAATATTGCTTTTGACCTCAAATGCACACGAACATTTTTTTTTCCATTTACGACTGTACTAGTACGACGTGTAAATGTTTATACCTTCTATCATGTTTTTCGTTGTACGTTTGCGTACCTATAAGTAATTAATTCAGATTTAGAGATCGTCGTATTGAGCTGATCGCGCACGAGTATTTACTCAGATGGTTCGGTGTCGAGAGCTGTGTAGATTTGCAATACGAAAACGCACGCTGGCTTGTATGTTAATTTTTTATTTGGCTGTGCTCGGTAGTTGTGATTTATCGCACTGGTATCTCGCTCGAACCGCCCAACTTTGTCGATAGGCTCTACGAGTCGCGAGCCTCGGCCTCGACAATCGAATCTAATCGACGATCGAGGAAGAAGTCCAGCAGTACTCAATTCATAGACAGAAATTTGTCGATCGATGTACTGAGACGAATAAAATGTACACAAAAACGTTTACGAATTTGAAACGACTCTTGTACTCAAATCAATCGCATAATGAAGAAGAAAAATGCGATATAGAGGCGTTAAAATTGATCCGATTCCGATAACGATGATGTCGACGAGAAACGTAAACGTAATGTAAATCATGTTTCGATAGCCGAAGAAAATAAAACCGAGTAATGTCATCTCACTGATGCTCCAACCAGCCTCTGAGAAATAAAAATATGACGAAAAGCATGAACATTGAACATTCAATCGTAATCATATGCTGTATTTCGACGTCGCAGTCGTGTATCCATCCATCAATGTTGTTATCGTCGTCGAAGATGCCTGCCGGCGCCATTCCTGCGACGCAGTCTATCGCACGTACCGTAATACGATTTCCGGCGACGATTTTTTTTCGTTATATGTTCGCGAAATGAACGATCGTTTATTGTCGACTGCTGTATTTCTTGAGAGGAAGGTTAATTGGACTGCGTTTTGGGTAAACAAAGAGAGAGGAATAAATTTGATCGAATTTTTTGTAAAATTGATTGCGAATGATGGCGAATAAACGATCGTTCGTTTGTACTCTTTTTTTTTTTTTTATTATTTAGCAGTACGATCGAATACTAAGCTTTTTTTTAAAAATATTGAATGAACATTATTGTCAATTATTGTAGGTTACGTTTATATTGTTTAGATGTGTATTTTTTTGGAACGAAATTTGAGTTTCTAATTCTCTTTTTTCTGTTTTTTCCTTCTTTTCCAAACAGGATTTGAAGGACTACATGAGACAAGCTGGTGAAGTTACGTATGCTGATGCCCACAAACAACGTAGAAACGAAGGGTAAGTTTTCTCCGAGGGTTGTTCATTTTTTCTAATCCCCCCCCCCCCCCCATCAGTCGCATCGATACGTGAATTTATAGGAAGTTGTGGATTATTTGTGTAGATGAAGTCTTAGGAACCAGATTGTGTGATTTTTTTATCGAATTTCGATCAATTCGATTATGGTAAAACGATATTTATTCAATTGATTTTTCCAAATTTTGAAGATCGAAATCGACTTTAATATCGATATTTTCTGGCTTAAACGGGAAATTTTTACTGTTCGATGAAATTGAAAATTTTTTTATTCGATTTGATAGGTCAATTTTCTATCAACGTTACAATTACCTATGATTTTTCATAAAATTGTTACGATAATCGATTTCTTTCGATGATTGGTTTTCGAGGTTTTCTATTATTAATATGAGGAAGTTTCAAAAACAGATCAATTATCGATGTAGAATGGATTTCCATTATCGATGTTTGAAAGCTTTGGAAATTATCATTGATTTTGATATCGAGGGTTTCGATTATCGATATAGAAAAATTTTATTAATAGATTTTCGAAATTGGAAAAATTCTGATGATCGATTATCGATATTTCGATTTTGATGGTTTCGATTATCGATATTGGAAAAACTCTAAAGTCGATTATCGATATTGGAAAATTTTGATAATCATAATTCATAATCGATTGTCGATTTCCGTTATCGGGATAATTTGGATGATCGATTGTCGATATTGGAAAAATTCTATAGTCGATTATCGATATTGGAAAATTTTTAGAATCAATTATCTATATGATGTTTTGAATATTTATATCAAGGGTTTCGATTTCGATTATCGGGAAAATTTTGATGATCGATTATCGATATAAGATAGCTTTAGAAATTGATTTCGATTTTGATGGTTTCGATTATCGATATCGAAAAAATTTTGATGATTCATAATCGATATATTGCAAAAAATTTATAATCAATTATCGATTTCGATTATCGGGATAATTTTGATGATCGATTATCGATATAAGATATCTTTGGAAATCGATTTCGATTTTGATGGTTTCGATTATCGATTATCGATACTGAATTTTTTATCAATTATCGATATTGGAAAATTTTTATACTCAATTATCGATTGTCGATTTCAATTATCGGAAAAATTTTGATGATCGATTACCGATATTAGAAAAATTCTATAGTCGATTATCGATATTGGAAAATTTTATTAATCGATTATCGATCAAAGGAAGTTTTGAAAATTGATTATTGATATTGTAAGTGTCTGTGAGTAATGTAAGATAGGTTTCGATTATCGATATTGGAAAGATTTGGTAATCGATTATCAATATTTGTGATTTTCGATTTTTGATCATTATTATCGATGTTATCGAAAATACCGAGTAGCCCATTGAAAAGGTCAATGGTTTCGAAAATGAAACAAAAAGTACGTTTACTGCAAAAATTTCGAAAGCTAAGCTCTCTAGAGAGAAATTTATGGCCGTTATGGGAAATAGGATTTTCAGCCCCTTTTTTTTAGAGGGCTTGGTTCTCGAGATTTTTGCAACCAAAGTGGACTCATCTCTCCCCTCCCCCCCCCCATGTTCAGTATTTTTTGCCATTTTTATTAAAAATATGAATTTTTTAAATTTTATCAAGAACTTTTTCAAATTTTTTTTTTTCCGAGATTTTGTTTGATTTTTTTTAAATTTTTTAAACTTACCTTCATCTAGAATAAAATCTTATGAATTTTATTAAATTAAAGAGCATTTTTTTGGCGATTTCGTGAATTTTTTCAAATTTTTTTCTGAAAACATTTGCTTTCTTATTTCAAACCTTCGTTGAATATATATAGGTAAATGATTTTTAAACATTTTTTCCAATAAAAAATTAATAATTTTTTTACTAAAAATATAATTTTTTTTATATCTAGCAAGAGTTCTTAACTTATTAAAAAAAATTGCACATATTTCAAGATTTGAAAAAAAAATTGCATATTTATGTATTTTAAGGTTTAGAATAAAATATTTCAGACAAATTAGAACATATTTTTGGTTACCCTTGATATCAATGATGAAATTTGCCGTCTTGATTTGATCGATTTTTCAGAGCACTATTTCACATTGATCATTTACGATTAATTTGACTTTTTTTTTTCGCAGAGTTGTCGAATTCGCTTCGTACAGTGATATGAAAAATGCTATCGAACGTTTGGACGATACCGAATTGAACGGCAGACGTATACATTTGGTCGAAGATAAACATCGTCGCAGGTCCCATTCGTCCAGCTCACGTTCTCGATCTCGTTCACGTTCGCGTGGCCGTTCTAAGTCCAGGTGAGTTGACCAACACCACCATTCGATCATATTGGCAATCACAAATACAAATGCTAAATTATATACGATTTTAGGTCTCGCAGCAGCAGGAGTGTATCTAGGAGCCGATCCAAATCACCAGCTCGTTCTCGATCCAAGTAAGATGAGCAGATCGATTACTTACATTAGAGATGAATTTTTCTCTCATACTTTTTTTCTATTCTTCTGCAGATCCGCATCTCCCGGCCGTTCAAAATCACGTTCTCCTAGCGCACCTAAAACCAAAAGGTCTAGATCACGTTCGAATTCGATCGCCAACCACAAACGTACCAAGTAAGTTATCTCTTCGATTATTTTATAGCTTAGGTAGCAACGATGACGACGCGTTTGTATGTATTTTATGTATCATAGTCTTAGCTATCTTGCTTGTATGGTTTGCGTTACACCGAGCTAGGATGTAGGTACATTAATGTATGGTTTTTTTTTGGTATAATATGCTCAATTGCTCATCTCATCTACATAATATGCAACGAATTACGTGCTAAACCGCAATGCTATCTAAAGACTTACGTAGCTACGAGATTAAGCGAATTTTAATCCTCGTCGTGTTTCGAAATCGTGTATCTGGAAACCTTTGCTTTTTTTTTGGGCCATAAAACAGGAAAGGGTGGTCTTTAAAAATGTTAATTCGTAGTGTTGATGAGTACGACGGCATCGTACAATGAATACGACCATAATCACTAATAACTATAACGATAAAAGAAATAACCTCGTTTTTTTTCTCTTTTTCAACCGAGTAATTATTGTGTAACGATGATGGGTCTTTTGCATTGGTAAATGTTTCGGTAATCGTCGATGTCATCGGCGCCATAATAATTGTGTGCCTTTTCGTTTGTATGTGTTTTTTTTTCTCTTTCATTCTGCCTAGCTTTTTTTCCCTAGATCGAGCGATAAACAGGGAAATATTATTTTCGTAATGCGAACTCGACACCGACTTATTAGGGTATTTTTCTATTATGCTTACGATTTATTAGCTCGGATCGTGTTTTTTTTTCGGGCGTTATTGCGGTGCGCGATGAAATCTGTGGATTAGAATTTGCGTTGTCACCGAAGGCGATGGCGAGACGCGTGTTCGTCGAGGGGAGTAATCCTGGGAGACTGGATTGAAGGGTGGGAATAAATGTAACGAATTTCGTTCTCGTAATTTCTCATTCGACGGCGTGACTTGGAAGAAAAAAACGCATTAATCGAACGAATCGCGAAAATTTGACGGAACTGACCTTTCTCACTAACCTCCCTTGGATCGAAAAAACGATGGTTGGAAAAAAATGATGTGCTTTCTGCAATGTGTAGTACAGTCGCAAATGACAAAAAAAAGACGTCCTTCCGCATTTGAGGTTAAAAGCAATTTTATGATTGATTTGTAATCTAGGACGTATTTTTAAAGAAATGAGCTGGGGTTCCATTTTTTTAAGGCCCCCCCTCCCCGTTTTCTGAGGGTCTACCCCCCTTTCCAAGAAATCCCCCTATCTCTGTACCCAAGGCCTAAATTGAAAAAATTTTCAAACAAAAATTATTCATCATACGCCTGCGGATAATTTTGGTTATATGAACATTTTCGATTCGACCCCCTCCTCCCCTCCAATTTTGCAAATTATTTCAAAATGAGTGTAAAATTCATTCTTTCACGTTTTAGATCAAAATTACGCGAAATAGAATACCTTTTCAAATAACAAAAGTAGTTCAGAATCATTGAAAGAACTCGGGAACCAAAAATCAGACCTCATTCGAGGTTCCACCCCCCTCCCCTTCTAAAAAATCTCCTTATCTCTGTACCTAAGGCCCCAATTGAAAAATTTTTCAAACAAAAATTATTCATCATACGCCTGTGAATAATTTTGGTTATATGAACATTTTCGATTTGACCCTCTCCTCCACGCCAATTTTGCAAATTATTTAAAAATGAGTGTAAAATTCATTCTTTCACGTTTTAGATCAAAAATACGCGAAATGGAATACCTTTTCAAATAACAGAAGTAGTTCAGAATCATTAAAAGAACTCCGGAACCAAAAATCATACCTCATTCGAGGGTCCACCCCCCTTCCCCTTCTAAAAAATCTCCTTATCTCTGTACCTAAGGCCCCAATTGAAAAATTTTTCAAACAAAAATTATTCATCATACGCCTGCGGATAATTTTGGTTATATGAACATTTTCGATTTGACCCCCTCCTCCCCTCCAATTTTGCAAATTATTTCAAAATGAGTGTAAAATTCATTCTTTCACGTTTTAGATCGAAATTACGCGAAATAGAATACCTTTTCAAATAACAAAAGTAGTTCAGAATTGGCGGGGAGGAGGGGTCGGATTGAAAATTTTCATATAACCAAAACAGGCGTATAGTGAATAATTTTTGTTTGAAAAATTTTTCAATTCGGGCCTTAGGTACAGAGATAGGGAGGTTTTTTGAAAAGGGGGGTGAACCCTCGGAAAAGGGGGCTCTTGAAGAATAGAACCACTGCTCATTCTTTTTTAAAAATACGTCCTAGATTACGAATTAATCATAAAATTGCTTTTAACCTTTCACGCGCACGGAAATTCCATTTGAAACTGTACTAGTGGTACAAATGTAAATACTGGAACCCTCGACGCGCCTAGACAGCTGTTCGCATGATCGTCGACGTCGAAATTACGTACGTGGATGGGTCGAGAGTAGGTAAGGGTGGGCAACGAGACGAGGGTTGTTCAGATAAATGCGCTTTTCGATAATACGTACAATAAGAACCCCCTTTTATTTCGTTATTTTTATTATTATTACGATTATTATTATCGTCGACGCGCGTGCACAATGCACATTGCGAGTATTATGCGTTTAATCGCACGTTGTAATCGAAGGTACCTCTCTACCTACCCCCTAGTTCACCTCTACGTATATTTTATGAAAATACGAACCTGATCTACTCTAGTTTTCGACCGAATCGAAATTTTTTTTCGTCGGCTAGGTCTCGAGTCTCAAAAACCAGAACGGGGTTTTTTTCGTCTCCGAAACGAAGAAAGGGAGAATGGATTAGGTGTATTGTTGATCTCGATCGTGTACCGGGCATTTTATATTAATTATGCGGGTTCGTGTACGGTGCTTTTTCATTTCTGCTTTTATCTCATCTCCGGGTCTTGAAGAAGCGGCGTGGCGGTTGAAAGAAGGGCAAGGGGATGGGGATGGTGGTGATTTCGGTAAATCGAAACCGTTATGATGATGCAAATGTAACGTCGGATTGCTCGTCGTGTGTTAAGAATTGGTTTGGTGTTTTTTTCGCTGTAAATATTTAACGAGTAGAGCGTTGGTGTCGTAGTGGGTCGATTTTAACCCCCCTTCGCCCCTCCTTTGTACTCGACTGCTTTTTTATTAATAGCGATTATTTGTTGGTGAATTCGCGATACGAAGTCGAAGGTGTGCATGCAAGTTCCGAGTAATCGAATCTCATATATTTAATTCGATCTACCCATAAACTTGCTATAGAAATATGTATCATATTTTCAGGCGTTGTTTCCACGTGCATGAGATAACGTCGCTAGATGAATACGACAGAAGATCGTGTGGGTGTTTGTGTCATTCCTCCCTTTCCCTCATTTCCCTCGTGATTTGTGAATTTTCAGGGTGTCTACCGAGCGCGAAAAAACGAAAAGGCACGAAATTTGGCCTACCTAATGCGAATTTGATAATTAGCAGAAAAAAACTGATTCAAATTTGAAGTTTCCGACATTTTGAGTAGTTTTGGCAAATATTATAAAAATTGTCATACATTTTTGCAAAATCTGTTATAAATGTGGTAGAAATTGTCAAGAAATTATGAAAATTGTTGAAAATGTCGTTAAAATAGTAAACATCGATATAAAAATCATTCAAAATACCTTTCATTTGATTCAAAGAAATTTGAAATTTTCAAAGACATGCAAATTGTTGAGCTTTTGATGAAAATTATTGAAAATATCGTAAAAATACACAAACGATCGTGAATTTTTTCAAAAATGTCATAAAATTTCTTATAATAATTTTCTTAAAAATCAGTAAAAATACCAGAAATGTGATCGAAAAGTTGTGCAAATGCCCGAAGATGTCGTTCAAATGATTCAAATTTTTTTTGAAAAAAATGATGCAATATGGATCAAAAAATCATCAAACTTGTGGAATACGTTGAAATTGTCAACATTATTAAAAAAATCATTAAAAATTTTGTGAAAATGGTTATTAAGTCATGAAAATTGTAAAAAATTGCATACAAATTTTTGGAATTTTCATTCAACAATTTTTATTTATCTAGTTTTTGAAAATCTTTTAAAAATTTCAACTTTTTTTATACCACACTTCGCAGTATTTTTCTACAACTTTTATGAAAATTTCAACAATTTCTTCGAATTTTTCGCCAGTTTTAAGGGGAAATTGGTCATTTTTATTAGATCTTAGACACTTTTTGAATTTCAGGACGTTTTTGAAATTCTTTTAATCACATTTATGAAAAATTTTTGAATTTTGATGATTTTTTTGACCATTTCATCTGTGTTGATGTAATTTTTAGTAACTTTATGACATTTTCGACTATTTGTATGATTTTTTTTGACCAATTTTATGGTGCTTTTTAGTGATTTTATCAAGGTTTTAACAATTACGAAGAAAATTTTCAGCTAGTTTCAAGATTTTTCAAACATTTTTATAAAAATTTCAAAATTTGAGAAAAAAAATTGCAAACTATTGTTTTTTCTGATTTCCTTGGCCATTTTTATCATAAGATCAGAACCTCCTAATTAAATTTCGGTGTTTTGTGGGCACATGAGCATTAGTCAATTTTTTTTATTAGCATGAAAAAAAAAAGAATTTTAGTTTGGTAGACGCCCTGATTTCTGATATTTATATGTATTTTGATTCGTTTCGATTCGTGATTATTTGAAAGAGGAGCGAAAGTCTCCACATTTTTGAGTCGTTTGGAAGGAATAATAAGTTCTGAATGTGAAAAAAGCAGAATTATGAATTTGATGAATTGTGCTCGAAATGCGAAATTTCAAAGCAATGGTGATACTATGTCTTCGAAAATGGGAATCTGGAAATACGACGTTACGACGTTGAGATTTTTTTAAATCGACAATACCGGTTGAAATTATCGAAAAAATCGATCGTTCGACTGAAATAGTGCTAATTTTTTATGTAAATTTCATTCGAAAAAATTTCAAAATCAGCGTATGAAAATTTTATCGATTTTTTTCGCGGAAGATTTGAAAGAAAAACACGAATAATTTTCAAAAATTAAGAGAATGCCAATTTTTAAAAAAAATATTGTATTTTGCTGGAGAAAAAATTGAGAAAAAATAAATTTTTGGAAACTACTAAATTCTCGAATGAAAAAATAATTTGCCAAAAGTGAAAAATTTGAAAAAAATGAACCAACTTTAAATTTCGGTCGATTCTAAAATTTACGTTTTTGTTCCAAATTTCAAAATATTCAATAAAGCCAATAAATTGTTCGAAAATCGTCGATGAAAGTAATTGAAGAAATCAGAAGTTGATTTTTCGTAAAATATTTCAAACTCCAGAACGTGACCATTCATTTTACTCTACCTCCTTCCTTCCCTCCACTATTATTCAATTTTCAATAATATTTCTGATGAATTGAAAAATTGCACTTGCTTCCCCCTCCCTTAGTTCATCTTCGATCTTGGTTTATTAATTTCTAACACTTCGGAGGGGTTTGGGACGAATACACTACGATGCCATTAGAACACTTGCTTTTACATAATCACGTATACATATGCATTCATCTCACTGCTGATTATACAGTGTGTTCGGGAATCTCTGCTATTGGAGAGATTTGGATACGACAGGGTGCCACTGAAAAAAAAACCATCAGAGGGGCATGTTGCCTATGTCGAATATTGAAGGGGAAACTAATTTTCGACGTGGTAATGGAAAATATGTACTTTGAAAAAATTACCAATTTTTGTTACGCTCATTTTTTGCCTAAAATCAAAATTGAAGGGGCTAAGTAACACTGCGAGGGGGAAAATCTGTAAAAAGGGCCTTCCTTGATCAGATAGTGAATCGACCCTTGACCCAAATTTCCTCAAAAGTGGTCCTAAATGTTACCTTTAATGTAAAAGCTCACCACCAAATTTTTGACCCCCTCCCCCCCTCCAACCAACCCCACCCATTCCCGAATTATCATCCCCTAAATATTTAAAATCCAATACGCGATGATGTCTTTAGAAGGGGTTGGTAAAAAATTTTGAAATTTTCACAGATTGTGGGCACTATTTGGGGTAGATACACTCGTGGAAATTTTTTCAAAAAAATTGGTTGGAATTTTCTCAATTTTTTTGGTATTTTGAAATTTGTAAAAAATTGTAAAAAAAATTGGGGGGGGGTAACGTGGCTGAATTTTTTTCAAAATTTTGTAATATCCTTAGGTATTAGGTACGTATATTTTTTGCGGGCCCCAAAAAACTATAGCAACATTGCTAAAAAAAATTCAAACCTGAAAAAAACCGTTTCGAATGGTCATTTTTATACTTGAAGGAGAAAAAATTTTGAAATTTTTTTGGGTTCCAACTCTATAGTTTGGTGTCATTTCATGAGAAAAGTATGCCAAAAAATTTTTAGCCCAATCGATGCATATTAACCCAATCTTCAGCGACCACTTTGAAAATTGAACACAACTAGCCCGAGCTCAATGCTATTCCACTACAGCGCGTGGCAAATACTGAGCTCGCGCGCTCTTTATGTTCAATTCTCAAAGTGGTCTCTGAGGGTTGGGTTAATATGCATTGATCGGGCTAAAAAAATGTTTGCATCATTTTCTCATGGAATTACACCAAACTGTGGTGTTGGAACCCAAAAAAATTTCAAAATTTTTTCTCCTTCAAGCACAAAAATAATTATCCGAAAGTGTTTTTTTTTTAGTTTTTAATTTTTTTAACAATATTGCCATAGTTTTTGGACCTCGAAAAAAATATATGTTATACCTAAGGATATTTCAAAATTTTTGAAGAAAAATTCAGCCATGTCCCCCCCCTCAGAATTTTTTTTCGATTTTTTAAAATTTTCAAAATGCCAAAAAATGGAGAAAATTTTGACTAATTTTTTTGAAAAAATTTTCACGAGAGTTCTCACATGGTGCCCACAATCTGTGAAAATTTCGAAATTTTTCGCCCACCCCTCTAAAAATATCGCATATTGAAGTTTCAATATTTAGGGGATGATGATTCGGGAATGGATGGGAGGGGGTAAAAAATTTCGGTGGCGAGTTTTTGCATCAGGTGTACCATTTAGGACCTCTTTCGAGGAAATTTGAGTCATGGGCTGATTTCACTATCTTATCAAGGAACTTTTTACAAATTTTTCCACTTGCAATGTTACTTGGTCCCTTCAATTTTAATTTCAGGCAAAAAATGAACGAAACAAGAATTTGTCAATTTTTAAAGTACTTCTCATTCCCATGTTGAAAATTGGTTTTCTTCTTCAATATTCCGGATAGGTCATCTGAAATTTTTTTTTAGTAGTACTCAGTTGTATTCAGATCTCGCCTCGCCTGTGGTAGATTATTCTCGAAGCATGCTGTACTAGTATCACTTATTTTGAATTATATTTAACGAGGTAATGGAATAAGCTTTTTGAGGTAGAATTGTTGTTTGTTTTGTTGTTGTTGTTGTTGCAAATCCGCGTTGAAAGCTATTTTTTGAAGGCTGATTATCGATTTGACATATTTTTTTATTCTTTTTGTTCTTCGTTGATATTTTAGACGTTCAGAATCCGAGTCGTCTGATAAAAGATCGAGAAGTGTGTCTCGGGAAAGGAATGGTAGATCGGATGCTTCTGGAGACGAAGACGATTAAACTTGAGGCGCGTTACGGCATTCCAATGCGATATTGACCTTTTTTTTTCTTTTTTTCTTCAAGTATCTCCCCCTCATTGATTCATATTGCGTTTAATAATTTTACTATTCAATATAAGTATTTAATTTTTTTAAATGGCTACGAAAGTAATGGAATGGCGTGAAGTAGCCTGGTAAAAATAAATTGGTTGAGAAAAAAGACGAAATGAGAGGATCGTACGAACGATACAACCGCTTCAAATTTTACTGTAATAATTTCAATCTGTGAGAATCTGTATTAACGATAACGATGTTTTCAAACCGCCCTTCTGTTCCCCCCCTCTATACCGAGTAAGTTACATTTTATCATGGCTTACGTTTAATTTTTATTGTTTGTTACGTCTGTTAATTTTGTTTCATTTTGTGAAACGTCCTTCTCCCCCGCTGACCTTATTATTTGTATTTTTAAACGTCCGATGGTTCGTATGTCTGGGTAATCCTGTGTCCTGTTTGAGAATTTTTTTTCCCGCGTCTATCGACGTCTCTGTTGTGTGTACATAATGATTTTGATTACGTAATGAGGCAGTTCATAAAGCAGGTATTTTTATTTATTTTTTTTGTATTTTTCCTCTTCCTCGTTCTATTCCTGTTTTCGAGTTTCTCTCTACGTTTAGCGAGCGGATTTGGCCGTAACGAGCTACTTAAAATATGGCGAGTTGAACGAGAGTGGTTTTCGAGAGAGTCGATGTGCGAATTTTGATAATTATTGTGTATTTTATTGTCGCGAAAATCGATTCGGAAAGAAAAACGTAAGCTACCTACTCTTATTTTTTTCTTATTTTATAAAGTAATAGTTAACGATGGAAATTTATTTCCTTATTTTTCTCTCTCTTTCTCTCTGACACTTGTTATCAGTTTTTAAGATGTCAAATAAAAATATTATATAAATGTATAATTAAATTAGAGTAACGAGTATGTTTTTTTTCTCTTTTTTTTTTGTTTTTTTCATTTTTTTAATTATTTTGATTGGTCAATTCGAGGGCGTTAAGAGTTGTACTTGGTTCGAAAATGAAAAAAAATATAATAAATAGAGCATTTACGAAGATTCTCTCCAAATATAGGGGTTCGTTTTTGTTTTTTTTTAGTGTAAATGTTTGTAAGGATATTTACTGCATTCAACGACGGTTATATGTGTATTTTGTATAGTTGACTCGCGACCGAACTCCATGTGGCAGACACGTTGATCACTTATGAAAGGAGAATCCAGTTAGTACGTGTATTTTTTATCCTTAGGGTCTGGTTCCGGTTTCCTATTGTAGTGGGTCTAACCATTGTCCCCTGTAATCGAAGTTTTTTTTAATGGATTGTGATTGAAACCTGCTTGACCGCTTGTTTGTCTATTATGAAATAAAAACCTCCCGCCGATTTTACCGAATCTTAGACGTGATCTTACAGACGAAGAGTCCTACGAGGAGACGTTTTCATTGTTGTAAAAAAATTCTTTTCAAGGTCCGATGTAAAGAAAGCATTTTTCGGATTTCGGGCTGCTTTGATGTGATGAATTGAAGGTAGAGAAATTTTGACTCGGAGGATGTGGCGTTTTTGATTTATTGGCTCGTGCGAGTTGTCGATTGTCTTGGTGTGAGGTTTGGGTTTGGGGTGGTTTTGATACCGTAATGATGGGGTTTTTTTGGGATTGGTGCGCCAGGATTTGCTCGAAAGATTATTAGGTTTGGAGATTGGATCTGTTGGTGTGAGGGGTTAGCAGAGGCAAATTTTGAACACGAGTTGATATGTGGTGTTTTTTTTTTGGTATAAACAAAAATAAAATTTTGGAGAAGGGGAACAGGGAAAATGTCTTTGGGAGGCGAGCAGAAAGGGGTGTTGGGTGTGAAAACGTCTCTTATTTCTTTAGATGTTGAGGTAGGGATATGTTTGGTATCATTTCCATGTATAATTTGACCCTTCTGAACTCGAATCTGTCATTACCTTCCCAATTGAAAATTTTTGGGGGCATTCGGCGGAAAAAATTTGCTAAATTGACGATATGAATACGCTTTTGCGATAACCAGATTCGTGAAAAAAGGGACGAAATTCCTTAACCTTTACCAGACAACATATTTTTCACAACATTGTGTCAAAAACGACATCTGCATGTTAATGTAATGCCATTTCACAAC
>FIZU01040568.1:0-11993 GCA_900064475.1 Pseudococcus longispinus | reverse complement strand
GTCCTCTAGAACCGATCACAAACATTTTTCAACTCGATTATGCACCTTTTATGCTCATTTTCCACGAACATCGCATATTTTTCGAATTTTCCCCCCTTTTGACTCAGTCTGCCAGGTCTTTGGCAGCACTTAGGGACCGGCAGACCTACATATTCGGATTCAGCGCGAAAAATGCTAAAAGTTGACACCGATTTGAACCATCAGTTCTTTCGGACGAAAGTTCATGAAAATTGTGAACTTTCGAGCTTTCGCTGTGCTTAAAAGCAGCAGCTGCGGATCGGCAGACTGGTGGTTTTTAAAAGTGGGGTACATATGCTAACTTTTGAGACCGGTCCCAGCTTTCAGTTCTTTCGGTACATTTTCGGTAGGTTCGGCTCTCAGACTATAATAGACTCCTTCAAATCTGGGTATCATAATCATTTCCTGATTACTCCAATAGAAGAAGTATCCAAAAACAGTTATTTTATGAAGTCCGAAAAAAACATGTTTTTCGCATGTATCTGATTTCTTTTTGGTGCTATTAAATTGCTATAGATTTGTTTGTGCGAACCAGAACAAATTCTCTTTCTCAAACTCAAATATAAACTATCTTCTCCTGTTTGCTTCTTTTGCACCTCGTTTAGTGTTGCGTACAAATCCAGGTGACTTTTTACAAGTAGCAGATGGAATCTGTTGTACCATCCTTCTCTGGCATTGCCCGTTTTGTATTCCTTATTATGCGCACGAATGGAACTGCTCGAAGTCTTTCTCTTGCTAGACGGCCTGAAATATAATTTTTTTCAAAGTAATCCGTGATGTGCAGCCAGTTTTCGGGGAATATATCTTAAGGAAAACAACTTTTGGAATTTTGAATTCGAGAAGTTGACTTTTGGGGATTTGTCTGTTTTGCTGTTATCGGCTTTCTGGACAAATGGCCAAATTTTGTATAGAATCATTCAAAGTAACTCTGGTTTTTTGACCAGTTTTGAAGAATTTATTGAAAATATTTAGAAACCTGATTATTTTTCGTTGTAGACGAATCAGTTCTGAACATTTTTTTCCTCGTCAACATTTTCTTAAAGTTTTTACAAATTTAAAAAAATATTTACAATTCAGTTATCACAATGAATAATGTTTTTATTGAGTTTTTAAAAAATGGCTAGTAAAACTTTGGGAAAATGTTGTTTAAAAAAATGTCCAAAATTGATTCGCCTGCAATGAAAAATGATTAGTTTTCACATATATTCGATGAATTCGTCAAAACTTAACATGAAATCAATGTTTCTCTGTATGATTCTATATGCATGTGGCCAGTGGCCATTTATCTACAAAACCAATAAAAATAAAGAAAAATGCCATACTCGAAAAGTTTTGATTGTTGTAAATTAGAAGATATTTCATCTCTATCAGTTTTTTCATTTTTTCAGTACTGATAAACTTAAAATATTAAACAAAAATCACTAAACCTTCTGTGGAAACAGCAGTTTCTACATTTGCACTGTCGTCAGACGGACACGTTTCTTCTTGCTTTATCCCATTATCAGATCTGCTTCCTCTTCAATACTCGTACAAGTTCACATACATGCATCAGCAAATAAATCATCTACAATCTCTAAGTGAATGGCTCTTGTTACCAGACAGGTAAAGATGGCTACATATACTGTTCTGTATTCCCCTGCGTTGATGTGGGGACATAGTGGTGCTAACCTGCCGTAGGTGCCCTATATTTCTCAATAAAATGAAGAAAACGAGCTAAAAAACTGATTACAAAAGTTTTTGTTTAATTTGAAAACCAAAGGAACGATGTTAACAAAGAGACATGACTAGGATTTGCCCTTTAAAACTAATTTAAATCGATGAGATGTTCTATTCAGCGTGCTGCTTCCTTTTTCTTGCCATTTCTTCGTCTCAAAAATGTTGGAAAATTGACGTCGAACTCTTAAAAAATGATACGAGTATTTTATCAACGTTTCCGAATCGATATCACGTCATTTTTGATGCTAGTCCTTTAAATGCCAAATTTACAAATGAAACGAACTGCCGTTAAATTTTAGGAATATATTTCCTCAGATGTTGCGTGTCGTTCATCTGCTTGCTATAATATTTCAAAAGATTGTTATTCAAACTATGATAGGCTTCCAAATTTGGTAACGTGTACATATCGCGTTCGCCAGTCCTCGCAATGTATCCTTGCTCTAATAACAAAGGATGCAAAATGTGATCATCCGATTCGTCGGTAGCATTGGTGATGTTGCTGGCAAGATGACGTAAATGTTTGAAATACACCGAAGACGTATCAATCATTAATTTGACCGTTTCGCCAGCGAGTATAGTGAAAATACGTTTGGAGAATGAAGGCACGTCGTAGAAGAAAAATAATAAATTGATCGCCGTCGTCGGCTTCCAGTAAAGTTTTAAACTGGTATCGGCTGGATCTCGGTTCTTGAAGTATTGAGCGATCGAATTTGGAATGTAGAGATTGTCATCTCGAATGGCGTAGCTTCCATAGTTTCTCGTGATGTTCTCTATCTCTTCGTCGCTACATTGGTATTTGTCAAACAGCGTTTTCATTTCTGCGTTGGTGATACCGAAAAATGTGTGGAATCTGTGGGCGATGGTGAATTCTTCGTGGAACACGTGTATCAGCAGGTTGCCAGCTGAGAATAGGGGTGAGCTGCTGATACCGACCATGAAAGTGTAGTGCACCGAGTGTGGCAGGAATTGGTCTATGGCTGATTCTAGCATAGTGTTGATCAAGTCGTATCCTAGTTGGACTTGGTCGCCACATTGTATCAAATAATGGAACAACGAATCATATTCGTCTACTAAGAGGATCGGTCTTCTGCTGAAATGTGCCTGCAGGATTTCACTCAACGTTTTGATACTGACTACAATCTGCTCTTTGGTCAGTTTACCTTCCAAAGCTGCTCCCATTATTAAAACGACTGATTCGTTGTAAGATGTCAATGGTAACCAGCTGTATTCGCTAAAAGATTGTTTCAATTTCGAATTCAGCTCCGAAATGATTGTTTGGTCGGTGATGACATCAGTCGGCTGGAACGAAAAACTCAGGTTCAAATTGATCACCGGTACTTGGGCCATGAAACTGTCAACCATAGAAGTATTTTTGGATATATTTAAACTTTTGAAGATCTCGTGAGCGTGACTTTGCTGAGCAGGAACCGGTTTCCGATTCTCGTCAAATTGCAGGTTCAAAAAGCAGTTGAGCATATGGATTGATGTCGTTTTACCGAATCCGGAGGGCGCGTTTATATATTCGTTGTGTCGTTCGTGCTTCAAGAAAGCATTCAACAGGTCGGTCTTATCAGCGAAGTAATTTTCTTTGGCTAACTCGCCAAATATTTGGCATGATTTCGATGGCTCCGAACAACTCGTTGAATGGAGGATGGTCAAAATGACCAATACTTTTATGGGTATGGGTATCATCTGAAATGGTAATTTTTCTATAAAATGATGAGTGCAATATTGAAATCTCTTCAAACTGTGCTACTTACATGGATTTGTTGGATGAAAATTGTATCCGGATTATTTTTCGTGCGTTTTTATCACATTAGAATGGCACCTACTGAAAGTTGAGCCGTAATCACGTACGTGAAATTCGGAATTAATTATCGAAAGTAGATAAAATTTTAATGAAAAATATTTTCCTAATCTGGGAAGCCTTAATACTAATTGTATAATTTAATTTATTTGCCCGAGTACAAAATAATCTCTTTGTAGGTGCCTTCGTATTTCTCATTGCATAAAAAAAGCTATATTCGGTGTGGGGGGTTTTCTCGTTAAAAAAAGAATTAATAGGGTTTCTATGTGATTAGTTTTTTTTTAATTTTATCGATAATTACTTCCACAATGTGGTTAAAAATAATTAATTTCGAATAGTATTATTAAAACGTGTTCGGTTGATGGGAGAAAATGAATTTTCTGTGCTAATTCATTTGGGGTTTTTCATGTGGTGAAGATATGTACTCGGAAAATATTATTTTCGAATTTGCTAATTTGTTTTTTTTTCTTTCTACTATTTCATATGTGGGTTTCCTTCTTTAATTTTTTGTTTCTTTAAACCGTTTTTTTTCATGTTTGCGTGAATATTTTTGCAGAAGGAAAATAATTTAGTGCACTGAAAATTTTTCATATTGATTGTGCGTATAAAATTTTGAAAGTTCGAAGTTGAAACTTTTTTTAAAAAACTCAACTTTCTAAAATTTTTCATTTTCTTGAGCTACCATCTAAAAATTTGTAAAAATTCAAGCCGGTATTATTTTTCATGCTATTTACAACGAATGATGTTTCATCGTGCGATCTCAATACCGGGGGGAGGGGGGATAACCACCCCCCCCCAATTTTGATCAAATTTAAAAAAAAAACAAGTCATGTGGCATATCGTTAGTTATGTTTTCAATGATGCTAATCACGAATATCAGCTTATTTTCCCCTATTTCCCCACACTGAGCCCCTAATTTCGAAAAAATTAAAAAAATCGTGTTGTATATGATTTGTGAGGTTTTTAAGGTCGCTGATCTCAAATATCGATTCAGTTTTTCATTTCCGGCCTTGGTTGTCCCACACCCCCTTTTTACAACATTTTTGGATTTTTTGAAGGATGTTTGGGCTAGGAGGGTGGTAATGAAAAACTGAGTCGATATTTAAGATCAGTGATCCTGAAAACCTAACAAATCATATGCGACACAATTTTTTCATTTTTTCCCCAGAATCCATGGGCTCAATCTGGGAACCTGGGGGAGGGGGATCAAAAAAGTAAGATGATAGCTGTAATCAGCTTCATGGAAAAAGTATAAAACGATATTCCACAGTATGAATTTATGCTGCCTGATGTTTTAAATTTTTTACAAAATTTTTGGGTCCAATCTCCTAAAATTGACTTCAGTTCTTCAGTTGAAACAACTCGAGTCACAACATCTTTGTTGCCATGGTTTTAATTTTGTTGATTCGTACAATTTCCACTGATTCTGATGCAGTAGAAACGAGACCAGAATTTTTGAACAATTTGAAATAATTTTTTTTTCTAATTTGATGGATTTTTCAACCACCGTCATGTAGATATAGTTTATCTCAAAATTCATCCCTATTTTTCGAGAAAGTGAAGTCGAAAAAATCACTTCTTAATCCTATTTCATTTTGGTTAGCTCTAATTTTTTCTTCAATGGAAAAGGATTTTCGTTTTTATTCAACTTGCACATTTCATTTGATAGTGGCATAAATTCGATACACGTACTCGTATCTTCCTTTCAACTAAAATGAAAATTTTTTTTCGCCATTTTCATTAGATTTTTGAAAAATTATTTTCAAATTGAAGAAAATTATTTCAAATTTTTAGCAATATTTTAGAAAATGTAAGTACCTTCTCAAGAAAGAATTTTCAAATTTGCAATAAAGTATGAAATATTTTTACGAAATCTAATCGAATTGACACACCCTAACACAAGGCAATTATAAAACAGATGTTCGCTGTATCACTTTTCTCGTCTTTCTTTCGCGGTTTCCTCGTACAAAATACTCGTAATATCGAAGTACATGCAGTAGGGTTAGATGTACTATGGCTTCGTATTCAAATACTCGACTGTTTTTCCACCAAATCGGGAAATTTTTCCTCGTTTTGTTAACGAGCAGCATAAATTATTTCCCATCGACACGAAAGTATATACTTGAAATTCATTTGTAAACGTGTAAAATGATATGGGTGTAGATGTATTCGAGAAATAGGTCAAATGAGAGGATTCGTTCGAACCGACGATATACTCTGCATGTAATCAATCGGCTAATTCTGCCATTTTTCGCTGTATCAATTCGTGCACTAAATTATAGATTTTATGCAAGATAATAAAATAATCTCGACGAAACGAATACGATATACCAACAGGATCGTAACGATGTGCTGCAAAAACAAATTTCCATCGAATATGGTGCTGGTATTTTTTTCAACTCCCCCTTTTTGATTTGTGAAATATGATATTACCTACCTAAACGCATTCGAATATAAAATTATACTTTTTATTATTGCGGATGATGATAAATTTTATTTTTATAATGAGATCGACTTTTTTTTATTGAGTTTGTGAGTATTTGAGTACCTGCGTTTATTAAGCTCGCTCAATGCCAAGGTAATTTCACTTGTCCCAGATAAATTTACGTTTGGAAAATGTACCTATGTAATACGTTGGCATAAAATTAATAATTTTTTACGCCTTTGATTAGATACAGAAATCAGTTCATTAAGCATTCCATTCGAGATAGTATAAATTGATGTCGTGAGATACGATGCGATGTAGCCTTTGAAAATATACCAATAGCGCATTTAATTTCGGTATTATGGTCTATGCGAATAAATGAAGGTTATTATTTCATGTAACGTGAAACTAAAACACGGTTAGAATTTAACAAAAGTGATTGATGATTAACTTCCGAAGGTACGAACGATGCCACTTGCCTTTTTCTCGAATCCAAAATTCAGCCAGTTTCGTTCTCACACAAGATGGTAATTTCTCTCGATTCGCTAACCTTGGCTATTCATTTAGCCATGTATTAGAAAGTCGGTTTCAATCAAACGATATTTACTTGATTTATTATCAACGTTTGAATATACAGTAGGCGAAGGATGAAGGATTTTTTTTGGTCTTTTGATACCCTCAGATATGCAAATTTCGCCACTGCTGAACCGATTAAAGCCACTATAATTATTAAGACCGTGTGGTAAATTCCTAAGAAAGATTTAGTATCGTGTAACAATTGGAATGTTTCTTGTGAAAGGTGAAAAAGCCACGATACTCGGGCAAGTTGACAATTTCGTAATGTTCGGTATTATAATTACGTATTACGTTCTTTTGCACGGTACTTTATTTGTAGAGAAGTTACGCTCGGACGATTATGGCCTTTTTTTTGCGCCTGTTGCGAATTTGCATAACTTTTCTAAATGGTCGTTTTGAGTTTTACGAAGGTAATTTGCGACCGTTGCGTTGGTCGATGTAATTTCGAAGGGTTTAGAGAAGGTATGTAGTGAGTGTGGAATAAGGACGAGAAAAGTTGGTTGAGAATTTTTTCGTTGTTATTGAATCGCGTTCGAATTGAATAGAAAATTGAATTGGATTACTATTTCATCTCTTTTTCAGCGTATTGAATAGATTTTTTAGCATAGGAGAGAAGTCGTATATGGGCAAGTTCACTTTCACATATTTTGTCAGAGATTAGACTTTTTGGGCTTGGTTTTATTAGGCAGCCTTTCAGAAATCATGCTGACTTTTAGATAATTTGTCAGAAATTAGATTTTTGTACATGAAAAATTTTAGAAATCACGCTATTAATATTTTGTCAGGCAGAGTCGTGATATTTGAAATTTTCTTGAAATTTTCCCAGTTCAAAAAGTCATTTGAATTTTGAAAAATTTTCCAAGTTCAAAAAAATCAGACAAAATATCTAAAAATTACTGTAACAAATTTTCGTAAGTGAATTTCGTAATGAAATTTTTTTGAAAAATTTTCGAAATCGAGTTCCTTCAGTTCCAAGTACAAAAAATCTAAAAAATTTTCCATTTTCAAAAAAATTAGACAAAATGTCTAAAAGTCAGCCTTAGGTAAAAAAGCTGTCTGATAAAATGGTTGATTTGAACTTTCTTGAAAAGTTTCAAGAACGTAAAGTTGAAAATTTCGAAGTCCAAAAACTAGGTTTTAAAAATTTTTTAAGTTCAAAAAATTTTAATTGTTTGACAAAATGTCTGAAAGTCAATTTTCCAAGTTCAAAAAGTCAATATAAATCTGAAAAATTTTTCAACTTTAAAAAAGTCTGACAAAATGTCTGAAAGTCATCGTCAAGGAATTTCGTAACAGAATTTATGGACAAGAAAAATGGACAAAAGTAAGTCCAAAAAAGTCTGACAACATTTCTGAAAATTTATTTTTCAAATTAAAAAAATCGAAATTGTTTGTCTGACAAAATGTTTAAAAGTCAGCATTATCTCTGAAATTTTTAAAGTCCAAAAATTGATTTGAGTTTTTAAAAATTTTCTAAGCGCAAAAAAGTCTGACGTAATGTCTGAAAATCAATTTTTCAAGAGGGAAAAATATAAATTGTTCAGCATTATTTCTGAAATTTTTCAAGTTCAAAAAGTCAATGGAAAAGCATTATTTCTGAAATTTTCCAAATTCAAAAATTCAATGGAAATCTGAAAATTTTTCCAAGTCCAAATAAGTCTGACAAAATATCAAAAAATCATCGTCAAAGAACACGAAAAATGGAAAAAATTTTAGGATTGACCCGATCCATCCATGTCAAAATTCAGAAATCACTCTGATTCTTAGACATTTTGTAAAACATCCTTCCTCCTAAATTAAAAAAAAAATTGTTCAAGTTTTCAAAAGTCAGACATTATGTTGGACTGGATCAACCTAAGTTTTTGAAATACGTAAAATTTCAGAGATTCTGACTTTCTGGATTTGAGAAAAAGTTTATAAGATGAGCAGTTGATTTTTCGAATTTAAAAAAATTTAAGAATTGTTGAGATTTCTAACCAATTTTTAATCTCTGAAAATTTCAGAGAGATCACTCTGACTTTCAGGTAATTCATTAGACAGAGGTTTACCTAGCAGAGTTAATATTTCTTGGACTTGAAAAATTTTAGAGATTCTGACTTTTGGGAAATTGTAAAAATTTGGATCATTTCAAGCCCCCCTTGGCGAGGGCCGAGTTTTGTGTCCAAATTTTCTTCACACTTTTCATCCGAATTTTTAATTGAAAATTACGCCTGTTCTTTCAACTTTTCAGTATTTTATTACATTTTTGAAAACTTACCTATTGGACCTGAAAACAATTTTATAATTTTTGAGGAAATTTTCAGAAATTCCTGACTTTTTGGTCCTGAAAAAATTTATATTATTTCTAAATTTGACTTTCGTATATTTTTTTGCCAAGACATTATAACATTTTGTTAGGCATTACAAATTATGAGAGATTGATTTTTTTGAAAATTTATTCAAGTTTTCGAAAGTCTTACAAAATATGGTTTCCATTGCATTCCTCAATATATCGATTTCTTGGGAGAAATCCTGGATATATTTTTTTGATTGGGGATGTGCATCGCCAAATTCTTTTCGATAGCTTCTTCAATTTCCTTATTTGGAAATTTCAGCGTTATAAAATCTGATTTCTCATTGTAACTTGAAATCGTATAGTACCCAAACAAAAACATCCAAGTTTGCAACGGAGGCGTAGTTTTCACATCATACTTCTGAAGAAGATACTGTCGAAAGGCTGAATCACCTTTCCTTAATCTATCCAAACTGTAACCCCCGTCATAGAATCGGCGGACAAAGTAATCCATTGAATCCGTTGATATCCCGTAGCTGCCGAATTTCTGATTAATCAGACTTTCCAATGTGGAAACGGGGTTGAGAACTTTACAAGCATCGCCTGTTCCTGTAAATTGGTACCCACCGTACCAAAATTTCAATTTTTCCAAAATATTGTCTTCGGGTGACGTGGAATTATCAGATACTTTGTCAGCGATCTGTGTAGTAGAGATATTCTGAGCGAATTTTATCATGTGCGGAGTCAAATTATCTTTTATTTCACTTTCGCTGAAACCAAAAGCACCTGCAAAGTTTTTGTCGAAAGTTAAGTCGATAAAGGCACTAAAACCTGAACTTTCCATGCGTGATGAGCTCAACTGGGTCACCCCAGTCAAGAACGCTAGATCAACGCAGTCACAGTTCTTGAGTACCGTTAAAATTGAATGAAGGAAACGGTTCACATCCTCTGCTACCTTCTCGTTCTTGAGTTGCAGTAACGCGTACTGAAGAGGGTGATCATATTCATCCACGAGTATGAAGATGGGTAGATGGAATTTTCGATAAAGGTCTTCGATAAGATCATTCAAGTCGAAAGATTGCCAGATATCAGGATCTAGCTGATAGGAGAACGCTATTTCTTTTAGCCTGTTGACATATTTAACTGCGAGCTCGTCTTCGGTGTTGAAATCTCCCATGTCACCGAAGTTCAAATAAATAACCGGAAATTCCATCCATTTTGGCAAAATCTCTCCACTTTTGGATATAAAATTTGCGAAATATTTCGTATTCCCCTCATCGTAAATTGCTAACCCTTCGAACTTGTCTTCTTTCCCTCGAAAGAAATCAGCCATCATTTGTAGAAATACCGATTTACCGAAACGAGGAGGTCGAGTGAGAATGGCGAGCCTACGACACGATTTCAACAGCTTTATCAAGTATGGTGTCTTGTCAATGTAGAGATAATTCTCCGCTCGAATGGTCTCCCAGCTCAGATTCCTGTGTGGCAATGGACGTTCTGTTTGTTCAGATGGCTGTGATGACGCGGATACTTTGGTGGATTCACTTTGGTGAACACTTGGTATTATCACTGCGAACACGAAAACTACCGCAATTTTTGCGGGAAGAATCATATTTAATGTTTATTCGTAGAGAAGTCTTTTCGAAAACTATAATTGCAAGTGAGAAAATCAGAATGAAATGAAAGAATATTGATGAAAAATAAAAATCTTACACGACGTCTATGAAGAAGTATCTAGTATGAAAGAAATATGATATAGGGTCTTGTTATCGAAATTTCATTTCGTAAAATTTATTTTCTTTTTATCTTTGTATCATTGAGCTAATCTGCGTTGATGAACTATTAACAGAGATAAATTGTTTCCTGTTAATCTTTTTATCGTGAGAGGAATCAAAATTGCAAAATTGCAATCAACTCGAGAGTAAAAAAATTTTCTAGAATATTTCCAGAACAATTGCATGACTTGGTCAGTGTGAGGTAGAATTTAAGCTCATCTCAAGTCCAAATTAATAAATAATGTGCCCGTACACAAGATTTAGAATTAGAATAGTTCATGGTATGTGGATAAATGTACAGGAAATTCTAAAGAACAGATCCTCGATATCCTCCTCCGATTACTTAGGATGTCTACCGAGCACGAAAAGCGCGAAATAACGAAAAAAAACACGAAATTTGGCCAAAATAGCTCGACATTTTTACAACCAAAAACACTGATTAAAGAGCCTTTCCTGGTAAGACGGCGAAATCCGCACCCGAACCGATCGGGACAATAATCACCCAAAATGTTGGTATTGGTGTAAAACCAACCCAGAAAAATTTTGACCCCTCAGTTGGTATTAGGAAATATTCTTCTCTTTTTCGGTTTCCCGACATTGGTGACCTCGACGTGATCGGCGAAGCCCACGGAGATTTTGATGGTCGATTTTCTCAATTACGAAGCATTTCTGCAAACTCTTTTTCAACAAATTTTAATTTTTCGGCACTTAATCGACGAGCTCGTACAGCTTTCGGTGGACCTGATGTTTCGATAACGTGAGTGGTATTATGATCTACCTTATCATTACTACCTTTGTAAAACGGTTGCGTCAAGAAAGGAAATTCCTTCAATAGTTCTGCGAATTTATCATTTCCAACCGTCGTTACGGAATCGTGGTCTTTTTCGATACTTGAACATGTCGACGTAAGCAGAGTTTCGCGATCTATTAACATTTTAGCTTTCAAATCAGGTAATAAATTAAAATATACCAAGAAGTCTGCACCGATTATAGCATAAGGAACATCACAAATTACAAATTTCCATGGGAGGGAGCGCCGAAGGCCGAGAGACAATTCAAGAGATTTATGCCCGTAGGTGTTAATTGGAGTCCGAGTGTAGGGTTAGTTATATTCGGCCACGAAAATCGGGTTATATTCGGCTGCGGGAATTGATGCGATTTCGTTTGTTACCGGGTTTGATTTTGTAGAATAAACATTCGGTTGGTATTAAGAAATATTCTTCTCTTTTTCGGTTTCCCGACATCCCCAACTAAATTTCAAGCGATACCATGAGCCCCCCTCATTTTTAAAAAGATAAAAAAAAATAAGAAATACAATTTTTCAAAAATTTTAAGCAAAATGGTCACAACCAACAAAATTGAGCAACTTCAATTTTTTTCAACGTATTTCATGTAAAATTTTTT
>FIZU01040564.1:0-14578 GCA_900064475.1 Pseudococcus longispinus | reverse complement strand
TGTCTGTCTGTCTGTCTGTCTGTCTGTCTGTCTGTCTGTCTGTCTGTCTGTCTGTAACGCTGATATTTTCCGTGACTTTTTGACATGTTGTTAGACTTTATGCTGATGGCATTTTTAAAAAAACCTAAAGTGACCAAAAAAAATGATTTTTACCTTGAAATGACAATTTAGGCTAAAATATTCACAAGTAGGACAAAAAAATTACAATAAAATTGACAAAAAACAACGATTTTAACTAAAAGTGGAAATTTTCACTTTGAAATGACAATTTCAGCCCAAAAGATTACAATTTTGACAAAAAATGACCATTTTGACCATAAATGGCAATTTTTACAAAAAATTACGATTTAGACAAAAAATCACGATTTTTACCTTAAAATGACAATTTTTACCAAAAATTTATAATTTGGATTAGAAAAAGACAATTGATGAAAAACGGGGATTCTGATCAAAAATGACACTTTCTACCTTGAAATGACAATAGCGGATTTTTGTAAGTGAATTTCGTAATGGAATTTTTTGAAAAATTTTCGAAATTCAATTCCAAGTACAAAAAGTTGTTTGAATTTTGAAAAATTTACCAAATTCAGAAAAGTCTCATAAAATGTCTAAAAATCAGCCTAAGGTAAAAAGATTTCTGACAAAATGTCTTATTTGAACTTTCTTGAAATTTTTCAAGTCCAAAAATTAATTTGAGTTCTTAACAATTTTCCAAGTCCAAAAAAGTCTGACAAAATATCTGAAAAGCAGCGTAATATCAGAAATTTTCCAAAGTCAATAAGTCTGTCTGGCAAAATATCGAAAAGTTATCCTGATTTCTAAAATTATCTAAGTTCAAAAATTCTGAAGTGTTTGTCCGAGAAAATGTCTAAAAATCAGCATTATTTCTAAAAAATTTTCAAGTCCAAAAAGTCAACGTAAATCTGAAAATTTTTCAAAATCCAAAAAAAACTGATAAAAAGTCTAAAAGTCATCGTCAGGAAATTTCGTCAAGTTTTTCGCGGAATTACCCACAGTAAAAGCATATCCTATGCTAATTATAGAATAAAAGTCTCAAGTCTGACACAATGTCTAAAAATCAGCAAAATCTTTGAAATTTTTCAAGTCCAAAAAGTCATTTGAAATCTGAAAAATTTTTCAAGTCTGAAAATTTAAAATAGCCTGACAAAATTGTCTGAAAGTCTGTGTAATCTCTGAAATTTTTCAAGTTCAAAAAGTCTTAAGTGTTCGTCTAAGTGTCTAATAATCAGCATGATCTCTGAAATCCAAGTTTAAAAAAATCTGACAAAATTTCTAAAAGTCAACGTGACGAATTTTTGTGACTTTTTTGCAGATTTGATCATCGCAAAAGCATATCCTATGCTAAATAAGTAATTTTTTGATGTGCAAAATTTCTAATATCGAAAAATTGATGAGTCAATAGAAAGGCTACCTCATGAGAACTTACGTCCTCATCAAAAATCAAACTAATATAAAACGCATATTTCGAAAAAAGAATAATAACGTTTTATGGGAACCTTACACCAAGCAAATCATCCAGTCAGCACAAGGAAATCTTCAAGAGGAAAAATACTGGTATGAATAAAACTGCTTACGCTACTTTTCACATAAATCGAACTCGACAATCGTAAGATATGCCTACATAACTTTCTGCCATATCTTTCAAAGTATTCCATATGAAATTATTACGGTCATCAAGCGAAAGCATATAGGCACAGTGTATATAAATTAGCCAGCAGGACATCAATTGGTTTGCACCATCGGGCAAAAATAATTTTTTAAAACTACACACAACCAGATTTTTCCACTCCAGATTAGATGTATTAATTTAAACTAGATGAATGGGTATTTTATTATAATAAGATAATAAACTATTACGTATTATAGGTAATTTAGTGGAATATACGTAACGAGAACATAGTTTTCTGTACGTAATTGGGAGTTCGACCGCCTTATACTTATGATAGGCATTTTGTCAAAAATTCAAATTTTTAAAATATTACATAATTGATAATGGTTCCTAATAGAGCACATTCAACTTCAAACTCAAAAACATCGCGGTTTTTGAATGCCAATAGCGTTAAAGTGATTTTAAGTAGGTAAATTTCCAAAAACGTTTTTCATAATCACGTGCGATCTTCCACATATTTCGCCACCTCATCGGAAGTAGACATTTTTTCTCGAAAAATTTTCCCCCAAAATGGTACCTTTTCCAATGGAAAGTCACATTTGTAGAAATTGAGATTCATTATCACAGATGAAAAATCATTGGTTTAAAAAAAATCACAAAAAGTAAACCACAACAAACCTCTATGAAAAACAACACAAGAAGGTATTCGAATACCTCAGCTCGAAAGGGTTTCTTAATTTCTATGGTATTTCACCACACTAACAAATGATTCGTTTGTTGAACAAGACGAAGAATTATAGCTGATCATCATTATCAAACAGATCGATCACACAGTGGAGCTGTTCTGGCGTTTGATTTCGTGGGTATTTTAGACATCGCTTCACAACCCTTCGTTGTCTCGGGGTGCGTAAATTTATCATATTTTGCGATCGTAATCAGTGGTTTCATTAGTTAAACAACGAGCTGACTAGTGCATTTTTTTCTACTCGATATTTACTCGATATCAGGAAACGCTAAACTCGAAAATCTTTACGATCCATTTTGTTATGTCAACTGTAGAGTTGAAATATGTAGAAAAGGGCGGCGATCTGAGGCTATATAACGATCCGTCTTAAATTAATATTATCTATTTGAAATATCTGCGCCGAGGAAACGTGAGCTTGTGCTTTGTTTTGAATAATATAGGTTCCATGTTTGTTCCGTCGAAATAAATCATCTTCATAATAACTATATTCGCCCCACTCATTCTCACACCTGTCTACTGTTTCATATGAGTATTTCTTTTTTTTTCATTTATATTTCATATGCATTGCTGTTCAACTTGAACGAGAGAAAACGAAATACTGCTTTGGAGATTCATCGAGCATTGCCAATTGATGTAGAGAAAAAACCTATTCGAACGGATCAAATATCCGAGTTCATGACTTACTGGTAGGTAACTAGGTATACAATGGTATATTCCGGCATAAAGAGATAATAACGAAATCAAATTACTAGTATTATAAGCGCGCGATGACACATATAGGAAATTTTACTATGCATATGAATTGGGTTACATTCAATAGAAAAATCCACTACGAGTATTTACCTATTCAGTATATAAGCAGGTTAATTCAACGCGAGATGGATCGGATTATCAATGAAATGTTTTTCACTTCTCATTTCTTTATTGTACTGATCCGTAAGCCGTCCATTGTCGTATCATTTTGATAAGACTCTTTTTGTGTACATTATAAGTGTCACGGATTATCAGTGCTACGAAATGAAAAAAGACTTGGCAAATATTTGCCTCCAGAGAAAAAAGCAAGTACTCGTATGTGACGTGCTTTAAATGAATTGAAGGGGTGTATGTTGATAGTGTATTATGCATTCCATGCACTCGTCGTACCATATTTTAATGGCGAATACGATCGAGGGTGCGGCATCCCTTCTCACTGGTAAGTTCTTTTTTAAACGTAGTATATTAATACGTGGACATGCGTAAAGCTGATTCGAGCCCTTCAATCGCGATTGCAAAACATCATCTTATTCGTCCAAGTATCACGCCTGCGTTTCGTTCAAGAGGGTTATAACGTGCAAAAGAAAATTTGAAATTATATCCAGATGAGGGTGGGACTAGATTTTTTATAGATGAATTTGGCGATTAGTAACACTAGGAAAAAGAGCGAAGAAAATGAAGAACGAAAGAAAGAAAGAGAAAGAAGTACAAGAAATTAACGCCAGTTTTCAAATACATAGAAGAAAAGCTTTTAAATCATGAATATGTTTCAAATTTTTACTTATAAAATATAAAAAGCATGACTGGATAGCGGGGGGAGGGGGATGATTTGGCCTTCAATAGGAATTTTGAAACTAATTACTGATAGTTGGCTCTTATGGTTCAAAACCACCGAGATAAAAAATTTTAGATCGCAACGTCACACCCACCCTCTCCAGGGAGATCAAATGCGTTTTTTCTTAATAAATATTCATTTTCTACAATTATCAACCGAATTTTATCAAAAACTTGGGGGTTGATGGAACCTACCAAGGACCATTTCTGGAATTGAAAAAAATATTAGAATATTCCTTATATGGAAAAGCGTACTTGAAGATTTCAAAGTGTAATATCATGTTTCTTGACAGGTGCAAAAAAATTCGTTTTTCAGAATTTTCTATATTGGTGAAAGACCCTTAAAAACGTGAAAAACTGATTTTAGCATAAGATATGGTTTTGCTATGGGCAATTCCGCGAAAAACTTGACGAAATTCCTTGGCGATGACTTTTAGACATTTTGTGAGAATTTTATGGACTTGGAAAATTTTCAGATTTCCATTGACTTTTTGAATTTGAAAAATTTCAGATCTATAGGTAATGCTGACTTTCAAATATTTTGTAAAAGAAAAAATTTAGATTTTCTTGAACTTGGAAAATTGACTTTTAGACATTTTGTCAGACTTTCTGGACTAAAAATTTTTTATAGATTTCAAATGAATTTTTGGACTTGGAAAATTTCAACTTTATGAATTTTTTTCATGACAGTTTAAATCAGACATTTTGTCGGCCTTTTTGAATTTGAAAATTTCAAGAAAATTTTCAATACCATCACGATGATGAGGACTTTTTCCCACCATTTTTCACTTTTAAAAATGGCCATTTCTGGTCAAATATATTTTTCTGTTAATAATTATCAATAACACCATAAATAACTTACATCATCAACCTGAACTTGGACCAAATTCGTTCATTTTTTTTAAATACCTGAATAACGCTATTTTGGGAACCCAACGCCTTCTCTGAGATGACCTAGGGGGCCTAAAATTTATGTCTGCAAAATGTTTGAGGCTGATATTCATCATAAATTGCAATTTCAGTAAAATCGAGAATTAAAATTTTTTTTTTCAACTTATCTCGTGCAAAATTTTTCAAAATCAAAGTAATTAATTCGTGAAAATGGGCTAAAAAAATTAGAGTATCTCAATTTATGACAAAAAAAAATTATAACGGCAATGGTCTTAAATTTTTGGTATTTCCTTTTTTGAAATAACCCTCGGCTCCAAAAAAATATCCATGTTTCAATTCATGAAATTCCTCAATTAAATAATTGACTAATTTTCTCAAATCAGAAACACATCATCGTTAAGTTTTCCTTGACAAGGCCAAATAACATGAATTAATAAAATAGGTTCAGGTGACAAATGATACGTGCATTTAAATGTGTCGCAGTTTTAAAATAACACATTTATCAAAATATATTTCGTTACCTACACCATCAAAAGATGAAATGGCTTATTCACCGTCAAAATCAAGGCCAGTTTTAGGGGGTAGAATCCCCCCTCCCCCCCACCAAAAAGGGTATTCTAATGAAAAATCCAAAAGGTTGAACCAGAAAACTTATTCTCATAAGTATGATTTTAAATCAAAATAATTTTATAAAAAATGATTTAAAATTATGATTTAAAATTATGATTTTGTTCACACTAAAAATCATGATTCATAAAAATAGTTCATCACAAAAAAATCTTAAAATTTGAACCTCTTCTTAACCAGCATACATATACAATTGTGAAGTTCAAAGCTTTAGACAATCCCAACATTCTTTTCTTTTTGGCAGTTTTAGCTCACCTCAATTCAAATTAAAATCATAGGTAGTTGCTTAGTTACACACAATAGCAGGTGGTTCTTTCTATGAAAACTGACACAATTTGATTTTGACGACTTTTTTTTCATAAAAATTGAAAATCATCCCTGTGAAAATAATTTCAATTCGTCACATTTAAATTATTCACATCAGTCATTTAAATCGCGATTTCAATAATTTCCTTTGAAGGCAAATTATTTTGCCCATTTCTCATTTTGGTTGGAAAAATTGAGAAAAATTGCCCATAGAGTTGAAAAATCCGCAAAAATAATATCAAAGTCAAAACTTTTCAATTTTTAATGCCCTCTCCACCCACCCATCACCTCTCCCTGAAAATGAGTAAAAACTGATCGAAAACATCCATGTCATTTTCGACGAGAAAACCGACCTAAAACCAGACCTTGTTAAAATATGTGACAAATGACACGTGTGGCAATAAAATTGACTGAAATGGGCGTGCTATGGGTAATTGGTCCAACACGTGTCAACATATCAATGTGACAAATCACACAGGTGTCAATAAAATTAACCAAGTGGCACACGATATGGGCAAAATAAGCCAAAATTGCGTAAATTATCAGTGTGAATACGTATTTTTGGTGACATACGTCAAAATATCAATGGTATATGTGTCAAAATTATACCATAAATGACAGAAGTGTCGAAACAATGGACCGATTGACACATGTGTCAAATTACAAGATATCTGATTGATGGGGGTGACAAAACTTGTGCAGGGACGACGCCAAAAGTATCAATGGATGAAATGATACACGCGTCAATAAAATTAATCATATGGCATGATATGAGCAGATATTATTCACAAAACACATCAACGAGGCAAGCGACAGATACATTGAATATGGGTCAAAATGTGTCATGAGATACTTGTGTAAATTTAAAAATAGCACATCTTCAGTATTTGAAAAAATTTCGATTTTGACAAGATCTTTCTGTGAATTGATTGCAGACTTTTGAGTCTCTTTTTTTTTGAAATTCCACGAATCAAGTCCCTTAGCACGTTGTTAGAGAAAAATACTTATAAATTATCAGTTCTCTTCTGGCTCATTATTAAAATCGATAAAATAAGTTAATTTTCTATATGCACTTGATCATGCAAAAAAATGAATCATTTAAATTCAACCAAAAATATTCTCATTTTAAAATCAACGTGAAAAAATTTCCACCCAAAAACACGACGAAAAGAACCGCCATAAAATTTACATTTTTAATGAAACCAACAAGGATAAAATTCAAAACGAAACTGCGTATCTTAATGCAATAAAAGAAAACACCATCTCAAAAGTCGTCCCAACGACACAGACGTGAAAAAAAGGTAGGCAGGCAAGGGCAAGGGCATGTCGACGTCCAGATTAAATGCCAGTATAATACGAATGCTAAGCATAGCGGAAAAGAGAGGGTTTTGCGCAATATACATCGACTATAGTATGGTATAGGCCGTGTCATATTTCATCGAGGATGATGATGAGGTCGAGGCTAATCATTTCACGCAGTTCGTAAAGCACAATAGATCGTTGCCCTATAACTGTCATATTTACCCTAACGAGCGTCGGTTTGCCGAAGGGCAGATTTCCGAGCCAGTCAATTCGCCATCTGCGACTCGGTTATGATTTTTTAATACCCCGAAGACGCGAGTCCGATTCTGATAACCTCGGCTCGTGTACTTTGCTACTAAAATTACTAAAACGCGAATACGAGCTACGGTATAAAAATGATACACCGCGAGCGAACTACGAGCACATACAATGGCTAATACTCCGGCCGTGTAATTCAATTATAATTTGGTTTATTAACCCGCGACAAAAAATTCTCACGGGGATTGCGAATTATTTAGATTCGCGATTTAAAAAAAGAGAGTGAAAAAAAGCCACGAAAACGAGTTATTTTCATCGAAAACGAATCCAAAGCGTCGCTTATTTTTGAAATATGGACATAGGTGCGCGTATAAAACACTATTTTACGTACACGTCGAACCACAGAGGCTTTAATTGTTACCGTTATTGTCTTGGTTGGGCGGCAACTCGGCCCGTATGGATTTGTAATATTTATTTTATGTAAATGACTCGAATTGTGTACAAATTATACGCGTACGATGATAAGCGCGCTTCTCATAAGTCGTTATTCAATTCACGAGTCAGATTGTCAACAGTTTGAAAAAAAAACCCTACGGTAGGCGACCGGTGTTACACGTGAACAAGATCATTTAATGCGTCGATAAAAAATAGGTATTTTGTCGCGTTAGTAGGTGGTCTTGCTGGTATCTGTGTATCGTGGCTCAAGCGGCAACTATATGCGCTGTGTGACCATTTTGCATAAATTGGTTCACGCGACAGCCGCATATATGATAATCGTTGCAATGCCAGAATGCAAGAAATATGAATATTATACCAACCGACGAACCGGCGTAGACATAATTATTCACGCGGATGCGTTCCTTATTTCCGAGAGCGCCGGTGCCAGTATCTCAATGCACATGGAAGATGGAAGAAAGAGAGAGCTTTGTTTTCATTTTGTTGCTAACGTAAAATGCGCTAATGACGGCGAAACATCGAAGACCTATTTACCTAGTCGCAAGTCCGCCGCAGTAATTAAATTTTTTCAGCGAGATGCACTCTGTATTCGAACAATGTACCGGTCTCTTAGGTATACCGATGAATTACCGATACGGTGGAATTTCTTTATCGGTTGACTTTTACACTGAATAATACTTTCCAGATGGATCGTTAATCCTTTACCATCGCAGCACACCTTTATACTTTTTAGACAAATTTTAAATTCTGCTTCATCCTAAGAAATCAGTTGCATCATTCCTGAAGTGCACTCAAAGCTTCCGAGAGCCAAAGCGGACCCGAAGCAACCCTCCCACCCCAAGTAAAAAATTTAAGAAAAATGAAATGGTGTGTATACTGCATGCACATAAATTGTTCTATGTACCTCTACCTACATGATAATTTCAAAAATGAGGCAACTTTGACTGCGAAAATCTCGAAATCTAAGCCCCTTAGAAAAAAACTATTAGATTATTGGGGAAAGAGAATTTCAAGCTCCGCAATTTTCATCCCTTGCATTTTTTTCATAGTACCCATAGTTTGGCCAGAAAATTCATTTTATGGAAAATTCACGAAGTTGATGATTTTGAAAATGAAGAGAAAAAAAATTTCTGGTCAAACTAAGGATGCTACGAAAAAAAATGCAAGGGATGAAAATTGTAGAGCTTGAAATTATCTTTCATCTAAGAGCTATTAGTTTTTTCTAAGGGGCTTAGTTTTCAATATTTTTGCAGTCGAAGGTTTTTTTTTCATTTTTCAAAATATGCACCCTTCTGTTTGAGCTATACTGTATTAGGATGACAGAGTGAAAAAAAGCATACCTCGGGTTTTGACCAAATCCAAGGGGGTGGTTCATTTTGAGTTGAAAAAATGCACCATAGAAAATTTTAGGCCTTTAGCTCAAAGGGTGACGAAGCTGGGGGGGGGGGGGGATTTTTAAAGTGGGATCACTTTTTTGCCACTTTTGGATAATGCCACTTGTTTGGCACCTCCGTCACCGCCTGAAAAATTGCGATTTGAGTTCCTACGCCTCCCTAGGTCATTTACCTCAAAATTGAATACCACTTATTGCCCTCTTCAAGAGAGTTAAAAAGCTGCAGATTGCGAAAAATCAAAATTTTTGAGTTACAAAAAAATAAAACACTCTCCGCCTGGTGCCAAAATCGGACCTAAAGGGCTCCCGTTGATGCAGAAAAATTAATTTGATTAAAAAAATGTAAAATTTTTCATTGCAGTCTTGCCAACTTTTAATTTTTGCTAAAATAGATTCTTACCATGAAAAATTTAGAAAATTTTAATTTCTTATAAAAATCGAAAGTTGGCATGACTGCAATGAAAAATTTTCAATTTTTGTAATCGAAATAATTTTTCTATATCAGTATGAGCCCTTTGTATTTTTCCAAGTCCAATAAGTCAAAAAGGTCATCTGCCCCTCTCATAAAATTTTTCAAGTTCAAAAATTTTTTCCAAATTTCATTTTTTTTAAAGATGAAAATTGAAACTTTATTAAAATGAATTTCGAGAGCGTAACGAATTCATCTCAGGCCCTTGATTTCTCAGGTCCGTCAGAAAATCAGGTCTCGGGACAAAGTACTTTCCTTGTCCCTTCTCTATAGGACTGAGTACATTTCTACACTCTACTTATGGTAGCATATTTTTGTTCATTCTGATTTTTAGTGTCAAAAAATTGCTGACTTTTGGTATCACAAAATGAATTTTTGAAACGTAGAGCTACGTGACACATCTATTGTAAAATATTGAAAATTTTAGATTATTTCGTCCAAAAATCATCAAAAGCACCCATCAGTTGTTCAAAATGTTGCAAAATCCAGCAATATTTTTAGGAACATAATTTAATGTTCATATTGTTTGAATTATTGCTGGAAATGTCGAGATTTTCATGAAAAAATTTGAAAATATTATTAAAGTGTTTGAAATTTTGTAAAAATCTTCGAAATTTTCAATTAAATTCATTCTAAAAAATAATAAAAATAATATAAATATCATGAAAATCGTCGAAAATCTCGTGAATTTTTTTTTTCAATGCAATTTTGAACAATTTTTAGTATATTTTCCACAATTTTATGATTTCTATCACCATTTTTACGATATTTTGACAGATTTCTATAAAAACTTACAAAAATTGAAACGTTTTTTTACGATATTTTCTTGAATTTTTCCATAATTTTTACAAAATTTTAGACAATTTTTTTGATTTTAAAACTTTTTCTCAACGTTTCCCGTGATTTTATGGAAGTTTTACCAATTTTAACGACTTTGTCCAGGAGTTTTAGGGGTTGTTGACAGTTTATATAAAATTTTTACTGATTTTTGTAAAAATTTGATCAGATTTAGAACATTTTGCATCATTTTTATGATCCTTTGATCGTTTTATCTAAATTTTTATTGAGTAGATATTATGGAAATTTTATCGAATTTAACGACTTCTTTCAAGACTTTCATGATTTTTGAACCATTTTTGGCAATTTTCACAATTTTTACAATAGTTTTATGACCACGTCTACAATGTATTTCCCTATTTTATGACAATTTTGAAAAATTTTACATTTTTGCAATTATGGTGATTTATTGACCATTTTTACAATATTTTTTATGATTTTTATGGAAATTCTCAACTTTGTAACAAAATTTGAACTACTTTTATGACATAAATTTTCAATGAATTGTGTCTTTTGGTTTGTGAATGAATCACCGATTGGGCCATGTGACCAACCCTTCAACACCCCTACTAAAACTCGAAAAATCACAACAATCTCATAGGGATTCATTTTTCAACAGTCACCTGTACCAAAAATTAAGGAGTTTAAAGGGAAAGAATCAAAATTACGACCTTTTCGAGGCTTTTGATTAAAATAATCACTTTTTTTCACGACTGCGACTTCGATAACAATCGACCAAGAAACACCCCATTTCATCAATGAACCAGAAAAAAGATTCAGAACAGCAGCAAAAATGTTAACCTTTGATCGACTTTTGCCACACGTACGCCTACGTATACCTAGATCAACCGTCAAAGAAAAAGCTACCCGCATCCAACGCACACATAAGAATTTCAACGAAAGGTGGCATCATCAACTTTCAACAACAGCACCCTAACAATAAAGATTAAGATATCTTTGTCACACCACGAGGTAATACGAATCACACAGGCTTGTTTGAAGCGAACATGTATGCCAATGAAACGTCAAACTCGACACGTTTTGAAAAAAGGCTCGACACTAAAATGCCATTCATTTGAAAATACCCGTACAAAGCATCGAACTAATTTTAATCCTTTATTTAAGACCGGTATAAAGACACCATACGAAGCACATGCTACCAAATAACTTTGACACTCTGCCATTGACTAAAAATCCGATTAGATATAAAACGAGTACCAACATTAACAACGACGTAACAAAATCTCAATAAAAATTACATCGGCGTCGACATACGAATGTCGCTTGTATAAAAAAAAAGAGTCATCATCGTCAAACAATCGAACAAATGAGATATACTCGATCGGTAAGTACACGGAAATAAGACAACGAGAAATTTATACTTATATTTGTACACAGATATTAAGTAAACGCGAGCTGTAAGTCATTTGTATGGTTGTTTGTAGCATCGCAGAGTATTCAGTATGGAACATGTAATATGTAGCATTATATTGTAGTTGCGTACATTGCTCGGCCGAGAATATTATTATATATACCTGTTAAACGAGTTTCGTCAGATCAAATAGCCAATTAAATTTTATAGGGTTGTTCTTTCGATTGAAGTTTATTACAAACTTTTCAAAATGTGATAACGCATCTATTTAACATTCTTCTACTCTTCCTTCTTTTTTTTTTCTTACCCCGCGTGTCTCGCGTTCGCTTATACGCGGTATTAAAGGATGAAAAAAATAATGAAATGAAAAAAAACAAACAAAATGCAAGAAAAACAAACGCTAAACAATTCAAATATAAAGGAAATAAATGATAGGAAAACGAACTCGATAAAATGTGGCCATCCATTAATTGTATTACCTATAATACAACGAATTAAATCACTGATAATTTTCTCGATTATTTTATATCGCATTGTAGCCGGAGCCACGTAACAGGTAATTCTTTTTATCTAATTACACGAGAAGAAATGCCATTTCAACTTTTGTTGTATCTTTTAAACGTATACAAACGAATGTATCTACAACAAGAATGTATTTGTACGCATGAGATGCGTACATGAAACCGAATCCTCTGGCTTTTTGTCTGACAACATCGCATCTTAACCCAGACTACCCGGTGATTAAAAGCTAAATCTTGGGCCGTATGCGCGACAAAATCCAACGCAACGTGGCTCGACTCAAACTCGTACCTATCTGTGGGTAATTTAGCCGCGAAAATTCATACTCATCAGTACAGTCTTGGAATAGGTACTAGAGTGCGAACGCATTAAGAATACAAGAAACCCAGTAATTAATAATTCCTCCGAGAAATTGACGGACGTTCGAAATAATATTTTCAGATAGCCGTATACGGTACATACGCGGCCGAGCCGACCAGCGAAACAGGCAATTCAAAATGAGTAATATACTTGTCAGATGAGGCGAAAGAAACGTCAAGAAAAGACAAAGACAAACGACGTCATCGAATGAGGTCTAGACACCTCGTTTCCACGTCACCGCGCCGAATCATCCTTTTTCTACCGATATTACGTGCCTACCTCCCTCGCCCCCTCTCGCCCCAGCCACATAGTAGTAAATTAAGCTGTTTAACGTTACTTAATAGGGAAAAATAAGTCCATAGTCTCATTAAATTTGAAAATAAATGCCGCTGTATAACCTTTTTTACACGTATGAAAAACTACCTTACTTTTTTAAGACTCCTCAAATACGTACTTGATAGTCGTATGTAACTGTTATTACTCTGCTGCCAATGCTGGTAACGCTGCCATACCAGAAACATTACCGCAGCTTGTACCTTAATGATGTGTTTTATAAATGCGAAAATCATTTATGCTTTTCGAATTATTCTTCCGCTGATGCCTTCACTTGGGGCGATTTTTAATCGAATATCATCATTTACCCGTGGCTTTCAAAATGTTTCTAATTTTCACCTCTCGCATCGGCGCTGGAAAAGTTCCCGGAAGTTTTGTTTCTAGTGTAATTGCCCGAACGATCGTTATTCGCGAACAGGTGATAGGGCAACATACGCGTTAATGCGGTTTTTAATAACCGACGTACTGTTTCGAGGCTCCAATTTTGTGACCTAGAAGAGTTGGCTTGAAAATTCCCACAATAAGATCAAGGACTTGGCCAAAATTTCATCGAGAAAAGGGCGAACCATGTAGCTGACTATAACAAAATGAGAAAAAAAAAAACAAGAAATCCAAACAGGAAAAAATGCAGAATTTTTGAGAAAATTCAAAATATTTCAAAATCGAAAAAGTTGGAATTTCAGAAATTTTCCAAGTCCAAAAAATCGTTTGAAATCTGAAAAAATTTTCAAGTCCAAAAAGTCTAAAATAGCCTAACAAAATTTTGTGTCGTTTTTTGCAGGTTTGGTCATCGCTAAACTATACCCTATGCAAAAAGTCGGGTTGAATTTCGAATTTCGTGACCAAAAAATGCCTGAAAGTCAAATTTTTCAAGTTCAAAAAGCCATCTATACTCACTTTATAAAATTTTTCCAAGTCCAAGAAGTTAGAATTTCTGAAATTTACCAAAATCTGACAAAATGAAAAAAAAATTTCGATAGTGAATTTCGGCACAGAATTTCATCATTTTTTTGCGGGTTTTTTGATTGGAAAAGAAAAAAATCAGGGATGGAAAACTGAAATAATTTCAGTTTCAGTTTCGATTTTCAGTTTTCAATTTTGAGCATTTCAGTTTCATTTTTCACTTTTCAGTTTCAGTTTTGGATTTTACAGTCTGAGTTTTAGTTTCAGCGTCGAAAAATCATTTCAATTTCCAATTTTATCAGTTTCAGTTTTATTTCACTTTTCGCTTTTCACTTTTCCATCCCTGAACGAACTTGACGTTGACACGGAACAAAAATTGGTATTTAGAATAATAAATAAACAAGGTAAAAAAGCTTTAAAAACCACCCTTCTATTAACTCGTATAAAAACTCAAGTACTAAAAAGGAGAAAATAATTTCCATTCCTTTTCCGAGGTAGGCATACAATGTTTCAGTTTCTCGTAGTTTTTGCAAAATCTGATTCATCTTGGGAAAAGGGTGGTGAAGCGCAAGCGCAAACATTTATTGTTG
>FIZU01040534.1:0-16394 GCA_900064475.1 Pseudococcus longispinus | reverse complement strand
GAATTTTTGGGGAAAAGTTCAATTTTTAATCCATTTCACCAAAGCTATGAGCACTCCTGAAAAATGTTCCACCTTTACAAAAAACCTCACTTTTCTCTAACACGTTCCATTCACTACGAAACAATTCTCCAGCACTTTTTCTTTCGAAAATAAAATCAACGTAATCGCGTTTAATTCAAACTTAATTAGAAATTTAAAAAAACGGAATCCGTAGAAAAAATTTAATTAGTCGAGTTAATTTTTTAGGTAAATAGACGCAGCTTCTAATTAATCCGAACAATATTTCAAACCTTATTAAATTACATTATATTCATTATAAAACTACGCTCGTAAAAAAAAGCAGCAAAGAATAGGAAAAAAAGAAGTGGGCACGCTGTCTCGAGAGCTTTAAAAAAGAATTAAGGCGTCGGAGGTGAGAGACGAGCCGACCTAACTGTAAATTTAACAACGAAATTCGAAAGGATGTACTCGTATCTGAAAAGAATATCCCAAGGGCTACAAATAAAGCGAATTTTAAGACGCTACCTTTTATGAGAAGTTGAGTAATGTGATTTTCTTTCATATTATCACACCCCTTACCCCTGGAACCCGTTCGATTCACCTTTAACACGCAGCTACAAGGCTGAAAAAAAAATTCCTACCCAAGTTCTATACATTATTGAGCTGCGAGCTCGAATTTCAATCGGGTTAGGTACAGTTTTCGAGTGAAAAAAAATTCGATGGGAATAATTCAAATTTACGAAATTCTTTCGATAGAGACGAGATTCGTCCTTTTTTATACGTATCGACTGCTGTGGTTTGGTAAATGAGTGAAAATGATGGAAATTCTCTAAATTCGAATACCTTTATAGTGTTCGATAAAATTGGCCATATTGTGGTCTCAATTAAGATAAAAACTCGGCGAAAAAGTCCAACTCGATATGCCATTTATTAAAGTACCTGGCGATAACATTGGATATTTTCTAATTTTAGTTCAACCAGCATCGATGTTATACGAAAGTCGATTCGATTATCAATTTTTAATTTCCAAACCGAGCCCTCATATTCCAGACTTTTTCAATTTTTCAACTCTGCGATAAACTTAGCTTGGAGAAGCGTAATTAAATTATACAAAAGATGGTATCGCCGAGACTTTACAAAAACTACATTCGTCGGTTTTCAGTCTAAGCCTGAAAGTTTGGTTAATTAGAAAATTCAACGTTGTACCTACGTTTCGTATTCGTGCGAAATTTCAAACAAAAACTTTACACCGAATAAGTAAAACTCGAGTATAAAAATTTATCACGTGATAGACTACACGACAGATAGCTCTCAAAAGTCTTCCAAATAAATGATTTCATCGAGTAGGTGAAATTTTCGCATCGAAACCGAAACGTGCCAGGTGTTGGTAATTTTTACACTTGATGGAATAGAAGAGATAAATTTCTCCAAATTGGTTATTTCACTTCGACGTTTAATTCGAGTTGGATTTTTTTTTTCTTTTCTAGACGTCAAGCTGATATCAGCATTGGTGAGGTTCTGTATGGCAATTTGTTAGGTCGATTTTCGTTTTCACAATGAGTGATTTATTAAATTATGTTATCGTTTAGATTCTGTTTTCATTAACAGATGGAACCGAGATGGAACTAATGATGTAAAAAATTGCTCGCGATGTTGCTAGATTCGAATTTCGCGATTTGGCAACAGTGGTACTCGCGAAAATCTTGCGAAAACACATCTAATCACAAAATGAAATAAGTAATAGTTAAAAATAAATTCATTAAGTATTTTAAATACATTTCCATTACATACTTGCACACAGATTAGATTGAATCAAAGTTGGAGAATATTTTCACATCGAAGTCGAAAGCAATTAAAATTTAAATACAAATTCAGCACCATAAACCATTCAATTTTTTTTCGAGTCAGTCTTACCAACACAAAATTATTATACTTGATCACCGATGTGACAATACTTCGAAAAAAACTGTCACTAATCTGTCCTCATTCAAATGAACCAAATCAAACACGAAAAATTTTGAAATAAAAAATGGAACCGGTAAACAAAGATATCGGTTACACGTTTAGAACTGCACACGAAAATTTATAGAAAACACGACACTCACACAACGAGACTTACAGACAGAGCGACACTCGACGAATAAATTTCCAATGCTTTGTAATAGATAAATGTCGAACACAGGTAACTTACGTCAATGGACATACAAATAGGCTTAATTGAGACACCATTGTTTTAATCGTTTTTCATACATGACAAAATAACTTGTACGAGTTGAAAAAGAAGACGAAACACGTGTGTTGTAACGAACACTTGAAATGATACTAATTACGTTAACAAATCACGTATTATAGGAAAGAAATTCACTCGTGAAATTTTTCTAGCTATTTGATTTAAAGTACGGAATAATAATCGACATGACAGAAGTAAATTTTCGCAACACTGTACTCACCTCAGGTTATAAATTGGAAATTGTACACGTTTGTGACAATGAAATAATGGCGGAGCCGGAATACGAATAAATAGAAATGATTTCACAATGGAAGTCGCAAATCAATATGGGAAAATTATTTAAATAAATAATTTTACAACGAATAAATTTTTCACTACACTAGAACACCACATAAACGCGTACAATTACCGGTCCGAAATGAACCAGAAGCAGTGAACACCGCAATAGAAGAAAAACTCTACTCGACGTCTCTTACGAATTGTATTATCGTCACGCCTCGTGTACTCGCGACGAATGGATAAGTTTCACACCTACCCCCACTCCCGACGAATGTACATTAACTAGCCGTTACGATTAAACAGCTGTTTTGCACGTGTATCTCAAAGGCCACGGTCGTTGCTATGGGAACCGCATTACTTCCAAATTTCTCCTTGCTGTCGACGAATTTAAGCAAAAAATCTGTCAAAATATGCGGATTGAGGCGACGACGATGTCCGCTCGCGAAGAATGGATTACTGGATTATAAATTATGCAATTAGATGTATTTCGATGAAGTTTATTAGCCTACGAGTACAATTTTATTCTAAAGATTTGCTCAATTTATTAAAAAGGCGATAATGATCATGTTGAACTTAATGAAAAATATAGTGATGGAAAAGGAAAACTGAAATCATATCAGTTTCGGTTTTCGGTTTTCAGTTTTTCTTGTTTCAGTTCAAGTTTCAGTTTCAGTTTTGAATCAGTTTTCATTTTCAGTTTTCAGTTTTTGACTTGAAATTTATGTTTTATTAAGCCTTTTCTACAGAAAAATTGATATTTATCACCAGACATATAAATCATACATGAACTAAAAAGGGAATTCTTTAAATAACCTGCACGTTTCATTGCATAAAATTTCCAGAAAAATTAGCCCAATCTCCAATTGGCAATTTTGTTAGAGCATATTTTGCCCAGAAAACAATATTTCGTCACTAAATTTCCAAGTTTTTGACTTTTTGGTGCATAATTTTTAAAAGAAATCCAAAAAAATATGAAAACTGAAACGTTACTGAAAATCATTTCAGTTCACTTTCAGTTTCCGTTTTTGCCATTTCAGTTCAGTTTCAGTTTCAGTTAATTTCGTTTTTTTTAGGTTTCAGTTTCAGTTCAAGTTTCCAGTTTTTCCATCATTGGAAAATAATGAATTATGGAAAATTAATTACTAGTCAGCAGTCAGCACCCATGATTTGAAATTTTTGAAATGAATACCGACAATAAATTCTGAGCAAATTCGGTCTTTTTTTTGTAATTAGTATTACTTAGTATTACTACTTACTAGACTATACGTTGGTATAGCAAAAGCAAAGTACCCAGAGCAAAAGTAAAGTACCTAAGCTGAAAATAACTTATACTTATACTTTAAGATATCAACAATCAAAAATATCTAATCTAAACCTTGGAGAATAATTATAGACTAGATACTCTAATAAATGAACTCAAATATCTATGAAACGAACCACGTGTAGGTAAATATCCTCTTATCATCAATGGAAAATTCAACAAAAAATCAAATTTCAAAGCAAATAACACGATTAAGAAATCATGATAAATTTAATGAAAAAATTAATAATTTAAATAAACTCGTTCTCAATATACGAATATATCTTCCTTATGTCACAATCAACAACGTATATCTATTTATAAACTTTTCATTTCAATTCAATTTATCATTTCATGGCAGTTTACAGAAAAAAAATTCAATAATCAGGTAACAAAGTAGTACCGACTTAAATTTCCGTTCATCAGCGTTTCTAAGAAATTTTACATAATGAACTTTTTTATATGTGATACCACGAAATTTATGAAAAAGAGCAATCAAAGCATATTATATTTCAAATATAGGTAGTCTAATATACCTGTATTCACTTCTTCGCATATTGTTTTCAGTGAAAAAGCAAAATATTGAAAATTTTTACATCAAGTCTATGAAAACATAATGCATAAGTGACGTGTAGGTAGATTATAATTATGAAAATATGTGTAAGCAAAATTGGTAAACTTTGTTTAGGTCTTGGCAGAAACGATAACGTACCTATCTACAAATGCGTAGCACGTCTTCAATTTCATTGCATAGATATAACGAATAATATTTATCTATAATTACAAGATGCAAGTAGGTATTCGATACATTTTCGACAGTATCTGTCGAATAGGTAGAGATAAGTATAGATAACTGTAGTGCAAATGAACGAATAATTCTTGTCAAATTTATAAACATAACATACGATAGCATTCTTGTAGACTAAATAAATTGACGACAAATTCGTTCATGTGCTGCAGAGTCATATTTATCATTTTAAGGAAAATAGGTGCAATACTATCGTAAAATTGACAAGTTAGGTATTCGGATATATTTTTATTTGAAAAAAAAATTAGCAATTTTTTTAATGGCTACCTTATCTATGTACATTTGCATTTCTAAACGTAATCAACAAACAGAGTTAACGGTAATGCTAAAATCTGCGCAGATTTATTCGGTAAAATATTTATTCCAATAAATTTAATACTTCGAATATCAATTTTATTAAAAACAGATTTATATTTTTTGGTCTTCTTGAATACTGCTTTGACCGAAGTTTCATTGTAACCAATTTTAATAATAATTCCACGCTGCAAATGATGAATATAAGTTGCAATATCGGGCTCGAGATCATTTTCTTGTACCATGAAATCCATACCATATTTTTCAATTTGTTCGCTCATATGTATGACGACCAAATCGACAACAGAACGTAAAAATTCTTCTTCATTTATCGAAGAATTTGAAGTTTGATTTTTGATAACATCTTCAAAGGTAGGAAAAGATCGAAGATATTCTTCAAACGAAATTTCCAAGTTCTCAGATACCGTTTCATTTGATATCATGAATACGTACAAATCATTGATAATATTTTCCAATTTCTTATTATCGAAATTATATTCCTCCCTGTAGAAAAAATTCAATCTTTGTATAAATTCCGCGACCATTTCAAGATTCGGTATTTGTATTCTAAGTTCAGATTTGTAGTATGTTTTAGGAACAATGGTGACGTAACCCATGGCCAACAAATAGGAAAAGAATGCATTCTTAACTTTATCGCTGGTATCGTTACTGTACGGAGGATTTATGATTATTTTGAGTGTTTCGACGCAAGCTACAGTTAATCCTTTATTGTCTACAATATTAATGATTACTTTCTGGTTTTTAATTAATCTTTTAATATTATCCCTGATCATAGGATTACAAAGTATTAACTTGGTTATGAATTCATCTCGCCTTGTTTTCACCCAGTGGTTTTCAATTCGCTTAGTGTTGAGGAATTCGATTATCGAATATGGATTATACGAAACGTGAACATCGTTTTCATTTATTTTATAACCACCGTACCAAGAAGTAGCCCAAATTGATTGCTTCGTTGTAACGTTGTATTCGGTGAACAAAGAATATACATCTTCCGAACCGAATCCATAAAGTTCTAAAAGTCGACCATGCATTGACGTATGGGATTTGTAATTTTTCGAAGCCACCGGATAAATCCCCGAAAGAACTCCTTTCGCCAAATGATCATTTACATCAACCGCGCAGCATATAAAAAATTGAAAAAAATTCACAAAATTTTTTTCTTCGTATGGGAATTCTCTATGTTTTAATATTTCCATGATTGGACGATCGTATTCGTCAATCAAAATGTATACTTTTTTGCCTGTGTATCTGTGTAGCATACGACTCAAAAATATCAGACATTGTTCCAACTCCAAATAGTTATTCTTTTTACCGAATAGGTATTGCCTGAAATCCATGATATCATCTTTCACGATACCTTTGTCGTATGTTGATTTGTTTCCACTTTCCATTTCTATTTGCATGTAATTCAGTAAAAAATGAAACTCGAGGAAAACATTACAAACCGTCATTGTGAAATCTTTGGTAAATTGTTCGTAATTAGTCCATTTTATGTCTCCAAATGATAAATAAATCACTGGATGGTTACCTTGGTATTTATTCAGAAATTCCTCGTCTTCGTTTATGAGTAGACGATATTTTAATTTTTTCACGTCTCCATTTTCTGAAACGATTTCTCCGTGCCTGAATAAATTATAATTCGATGTAGTTCTTCTATCAATTACACCTCCTTTGAAATCGAATTCCATTTTCAAGAAATCTCTGATCATACTTAAGCTTACACTTTTACCCCATTTAGTTGGTCTAGTTATTGCAATCGCGTATTCGTGATTATTTATTAATGCTTTTATTAACATGCTTTTATCAATGAAGTATTTGTTTTGCGTCAATAGTTCTTTGAATGTGCTAACGTTGGTATTAATATTGCAAGATAGGTTTGTGTTTTCTACGATGTTGAGAGCTGTATAATTTCCATGATTCGAATGAATTTTCCATGAGAAAAATACGACGAATAATGAAAATGTAATAGAATTCATTTTTCATCGAAGAATAGACGGTTTTTTTGAATAAAGTATTTGATTAAAGAAGGCATCAGTTATTTAAACTTTCAATTCCCTTACCATTTCGAGTCATTTTTGAGATTAATTAGTGGAGAAATTTTCATCAGTATCAGTTGTTTAAACTTTCAATTCCCTTACCAATTCGAATCATTTTGGAGATTAATTAAGGGAGAAATTTACATGGACACTACACTTTTATAATAAATAACTGATTTGAAATAAAAATCGCAAAGGTGGTACAATATCTGAGATTTCTTATCACAGAAATTTATTTCTAATTAATTTCATATCAAATTGGGTTGAATATGGATTGAAAGGATAAAAGGTATTAGCTTAAATGAAATTTTGAATGAAATCATGAAAGAATTTCGTCTATTTTAATGAAAAATGAAGTCAATAAAAGATAATAATTTGTATAATAGTTTGACAAGAATAATTACAGACTCAAATTTCAAATATTCGTCGTTTATGAGAACAAAAGAGAATCAGAGAATGGCTGATCAAAAAAATTGAAAAATTTCATTACGTTATAATGATTCAGCTACCACTCCTAGTGGCAGATATTAAAACTACATTATAATCCACGTACATCATTTCGTTGCGCATGCGCAAACAATGTATCACATGAAATTTCTACGTATGTGCGTTAGTATTAGTATCAAAATAAAATCTGATTGGGCGATTTGATAACTTGAAGCCAAGAAATGATTTTGCAATTCAAAATCGGTCTAACAATGTGTAGTCGGTGGTTGTTACCTTCAAAGTAATGGAATTTCCTTTCTACAAGATTTTAAATTCTTTGGTGTTTTGTTGGTTTATTTTCGTGTGATGTGAACTGTGTTACTCCTTGCTAAAATAATAATTACACATCAACTACGCCAACAAATATTCTGTCGTTTTTGTTATATTTTATTATAAAGTCGAACCTCGTAATCCATATATTGCGTAATTAATTGTACATACTTTTAGAATTAATTAAAACTATTACTTCAAAATGTGGAGAGTTCGTGATATAGCTGATAAGATGTAAGTGGAAAAATTATTTCAATTTATCTCTAAAACGATTATTTAATTTAATTCTTCGAGCTATAATGCATTTTCGCCGCTTTACACCACATTTAAATTATATAACTTTACAAAATATGTCACCGCGAATTAAATCGAGTCTAAATAATTAATTCATCGAAGCCACGTAAAGCCTAAATATTGTGTTTTATCACGTTACATTTCTATGATTGAAAATTTGATTTTTTCAGCACGAATGTGGTTATGAACTATACCGAAATCGAAGCCAAAGTTCGCGCAGCAACAAATGATGAAGCTTGGGGGCCAACAGGTAAATCATTTTTGATATTTTTCTCGGGTTAAAAACCTGCATTAAATTTAATTACGACATTTAGGAGCACTAATGCAAGAAATAGCTCACGCAACGTTTACATTTGAGCATTTTCCTGAAGTTATGACTATGCTTTGGAAAAGAATGCTACAAGATAATAAAAGTAATTGGCGAAGAACGTACAAGGTTAGTATTTTTATTGATGGTATGTTTTAAATTGTATTGTAACGAAATTATTTTTTTATAGTCGTTGTTATTATTAAATTATCTCGTACGTAATGGTTCCGAAAGAGTAGTCACTTCATCTCGAGAGCACATATATGACTTACGAGGATTAGAGAATTATTCTTTTATTGACGAATTTGGTAAAGATCAAGGCATTAATATAAGGTACGTGTTTGTTTAATAAACGTTTTTCGTCACGTAAACACGTTCACTCGCTTTTTTCTTTTTCGCGCAGGCACAAAGTAAAAGAATTAATCGAATTTATTCAAGACGACGAAAAACTTCGCGAAGAGCGCAAAAAAGCCAAGAAAAATAAGGATAAATTTATCGGCATGTCTAACGAAGGCATCAGTGGGTCACGAGGTTTCGGTGAGTAGAAAGTAGAGGTTCATTTGTCTCTTGTTAGGAATAATAATTAACATACGTGACTCAGGTATCGATGATAAACGTTACGCGACACCTAAATGGATTTCAGATGAAAACCAATGGGATGGCGATAAAAACAAAGGAACCACTTTGGGATTCTACGAACCATCCTACGACAGGTATTTACGACGCGAGATGATTAATCAACGCTATTTATAGATCATCGTTTAACCGCCATTGTCAATTGCAGCGACGAAAACGAAAACAAATACGATTCGGAAGGAGAACCGGATACCTCCAAAGTACCACCGATCGCCCCAGCATCCAACAACAACATCGTCATCAACACTTCCAGCCCTTTATCGACTCCAGCCAATTCGACGCCGACCAAGAGCAAACCGTCGGTTAAAAAAATCGACCTAGGAGCTGCCGCTAACTACGGCAAAGATGCGTCGTCGCCGATTCCAACTATCGACAAACCTACGCCCAATCAAGCTCCCGGTTCGGATTTATTATGTGATATTTCATTCGATACGAATTCCACCGGCGCTGCTGCCGCTCCCGTCGTCGAAACGACCAGTCCGGATCAAGAGACTGTAGCCGATTTTGGAGAATTCACAGCGGCTTTTTCAAATGTTACATTAGCTAATAAAACTAACAATAATGATAAGTAAGTTAACGCTTACGATTGTGACGTCATCGTGGCGTGCGCTACGTTGACAAAATCACCGTCGAGGTAATTGTATTGTAAATAATGAATTAACCTTGATAACTTTTACCGTTCAGGGTCGAAGACGAATTTGCCGATTTTAGTTCAGCGTTCTCTGGTCCAACATCCAATTCATCAATAGGTAATACGAACAAATAATCTGGATTATTTATGTAAAAAAAAAACCCCAGCAACAATGTGGGTCTCTGGATTACCATTTTTATTTATTTTTACTCCTCAGATAATATCGCTAGCGTCGTCACCGTTTCAAATAATTCGTCGTTCTCTAATGCTGATTTATTATCGGGTCTCGCTTCAAACGACACGCCTTCGCTGTTAGATACCAGTACCACTCTTAATTCTAGTGCAAATTCGAGTAAGTATACGTTAATGAAACAATAACAAATAAATTTGCACGTTTTTAATGATTCCCGTCTTAACGAATGTAGCATAAATTTTTCACTATGGTTATCGGTCTGGTTTCATGCGTATTTTTCTCCGACTTCGATCTTCTTACGTCAACGTAAAAATTTTCTCGTCGGAACTTTGTTTTTTTTTACCGAAAACAACTGTCGTGTAATTCAACCAGGAGGATGCTTCAAAGGGTCTTTGTTATTTGCCTACGTAATAAGATACTCGCAATTCTGGCTTTATCGAGTGCCTTGTTTTTTTTCCGAAGCGAGTTTCGTTCTTTCTTTTTCGTGAAATTTTTTTTTACCGATGTCTCGAAAATTTATTCGGTGTTTTAGACAAAGGAATTGAAAATGGTGAAGCTTTTTACGCAGTTTTTCGTGTTGATTCTTTTCAAAAAAAAATTATTTCTTGTCGAATTATCAGTTTCTTTTGAAATGTTTACAAGCTTTTTTTGGAAATTTAATCGATGTTTTTAGGAGAGGTTTTGCCATCCTTTTGTTCGAAAAAATCGATAAAATTTGCTCTGTACTTTGGTCAAATGGTTGAAATTCAAACGTTCCATTTGAAAGTTTTTTTGATGAGATTTATATTTATTTCTTCTGTCCCTCGATTCATTATGTTTCCATTCCTTTCGGTTTGGAAATCTTGCTTTCCTGTAAATCTGTAGATTGATAATTTTATGTCCCTCCCCTACCCCTATTTTCATACTACCCTCAAAATTTTAAAACATAGGAAATGCTTTTGCTCTTTTTTTGATTTCCGAATCATTTCTATGCATCAACCTACCCACTTTTTTTTTCTAATTCAAATTTCAAAAATTTTGTGTTTGTCTGACAAAATGTCTAAAAGTCAGCATTATTTCTAGAATTTTCTACTTTCAAAAAAGCAGTAAAAATCTGAAAAATTTTCAAGTTCAAGAAAGACGACAAAATATTTAAAATATAATTTTCAAAGTTCAAAAAATCCAAGTTGTTTGTCTGACAAAATGCCTAAAATTCAGCATTATCTCTAAAATCTTTTATGTTCAAAAAGGCAATGGAAATCTGGAAATTTTTCCAAGTCCAGAAAAGTCTGACAAAATGTCTAAAAGTCATCATGATGAATTTGCAATGTTTTAGAATTTTCCAAGTTCAAAAATTATTTCTGACAAAATGTCTAAAAGTTTGCGTGAATTCCAAATTTTTTCAAGTCCAAAAAGTCTGAAGTGTTCGTCTGGCAACTCTGAAATTTTCCAACGCCAAAAAACCAAGTAGAAATCTTAAATTTTTTCCAAGTCCTAAGAAGTCTGACAAAATGTCTAAAACTCAGGGTGATGGAATTCACAGCTCCAAAATCAACTCATGAAATGTCTAAAAGGTGGAGTGAACTCTGAAATTTTCCAAGTCCAAAAAGTCTAAAGTGATTGTCTGGCAAAATGTCTAAAAGTCAGCATTATCGCCAGAATTTTCCAAGCCTCAAGAGCCATTTGGAATCTGAAAGTTTTTCCAAGTCCGAAAAAGTCTGACAAAATGTCTAAGAGTCAGCGTGATGGGATTTACAAGTCCAAAAAGTCAATCGTTCGAAATCATATCGATCAAAATCTGTCGTTTTTAATTTTCGAAATTTATCAGACACCATGTAATTTGATCTTCTCAACCATATGGATCATTTTTTTTTCAAATTTTCATTCTCATCAAGGGATTGAATTTTCGTAGGTGATAAGAAGGGCAGTATCATAGCTTATAATCATTATAATATTCTCTCATGGACACCTTGAAGTATCTAATCATGTTGTAACTGTGCAGAACTGTGATTTAATTCCGTTATTGGTTCGACTTTTCCTGGATCATTTTCCTTCTTGAAGATGATCGATCTATTCTTATTTGTTTTTGTCGTCCGGTCCATTTTTTGTGATGTCAGTTTTTGTTACGATGAAAAATTTTCGATTTGAAATTGATGTACATAAATGAAAGTCAAATATTGCTTTCTATAAAAAAAAACAATTAATTTGAATTTAATTAGATGTTCCATTGATCGAGTTGTAAATTATTTTTCCAAAGCTGACAATTTTCAAATACGTTTACGTATAAAATTACCCAATACATCGGGTACCGTGTGTTTCAGTGTACCCATTAGATATTCGTTAATACGGACGAAGTGTGTATATTATACAGTGTTTGGCGTATATCCGAGGCAATTTCCTGTGTTAGTTAATTTTACGATGTCGTTGGGGGTAGTATAAAAATCTGATTAGTTACCGAAGTTGAACGTAAAAAGAAAAAAAAAATGTTGGCGTCGAATTAGATAGCGTTGTGATGGTTCTTTTTTTTTTGTTCACTTCACTCTACTCTCCACCTCGACGTGGTTACATGTTTGGGGGCTGATCTCCCTCTTCTCCCTGCTGCTTTTTTTTTCGTAACGACAATAACGACGCTAGTAAAATCGCGAAAATGAAACTTTTTCGCGTAAACTTATTTATAAATTTTTAATAAAAAACGTCGTAATTCCCTCGGTTTTGTTTGTGTATACCGTAAGAAAAACATCAAAAGCTTGTTAAACCGTTGCCGAAGAGTTATTTGCGCCGATCTTCATCCCCGCCCGGCCCCGCTTCTTGAGTTTTTACTCATCATCGTTGCAGAAAAAAATTACAAAGGGTACTTGTTAAAAATTTTCGACGTCGAGGTAAACGTAATTATCAGCGGTTTTTTCTCTTTCGCTGTGCTTCGAATATGAATGATGAGATGGGGGATGGAGAGCGGGGTTGTAATGAAAAACACCCCATGTACCGTAGTTTATTGAAATCGAGGTTCGGGGTAGTTCTAGGTTGAAGTTTGTGATGGTTAATGTAGAAAGTCTTTATGTTACGATCAACGAAACAGATTTGTATGGAAAGCAGTTTTTACCTACTGTAAGGCTCGGTATTGATTACGTTTGGTCATATCAGCGTGTTTTTTTTTCACGATTCGAGCCTGCAGATATAGGGTGTTGAAAAAATCAGAATTTTTTATTCTCGAGAAATCTTGATTCGGAAAAGGATATTTTTAATTGATCTTGTATTATGAGACTTGGTGCAGTGGTTCTTGAAAAGTTATGGCGAATTTCTCTCTTTTCAAAAAAATAACTTCTCCCTGTCGCTAGATAGGAAAAAAAATATAAGAGGAAAAATAATGGATTTTTAATGCTCTACAACTTTCGTTTGAACATTTTTTTCGTATCATGATTTTTTCCAACAGTACAATTGTTTTTGGGGACATCAGAGTGAAAAAAGTAGATGAATCAATGATACGAAAAAAAATTCTAACGAAAGTTGCAGAGCATTGCAAATTCATAATTTTTTATTCTGCAATTTTTTCTCACTTTTCTATTGAAAAAAGCTATTCTTGTGAGAAAAGAAGAATTTATCTCAATTTTTCCATTATAAAGTATGTTGATGAATTGATAATCAATTGGGAACTACTGGACCGATTTCGAAAACTGATGTCTCATTAAAACCGCCTTAATTTTTACTGTTTCTGCACAGAATTTAAATACTACATTAAATTGAGAAATGATAGTTTTGTGATTTTTCAGACAACCTGTAGATATGACCTGGAAATCTGCACTCGCATCGAAACTGCTCGTTAAAAGAAATCCTAAATTGTTGAAATCTCATCGCTATCTTCATTTTAGTGAAAATTGAAAGCTATCGTGCAGAACTTATCAATTATCGAATATACAGGGTGTCCAAACTTGAAGCTATAAAAATCTTTATTTGTAAATATAAGTAGGTAGTTTATTTTTGAAATTGGAAGGATGAGTGTATTTCAAAGATGACGAAATTTTAATTATTTGTTCACTTTTTTTTGGTACAAAAACAAACTAACGTACAAAAAATTCAATGAATAACAAACAAATATTTTCAATTTTTTATTCAGCTTCGATTTTTCGTTCGTGGTGGCCGTATTTCGTTGAGGGTCGTACCTGTTTCGAAAGATTTTTATTTTCTTTGTTGCTCATAACAGGGCATATTCTTCAAATTTTTAATTTTAACAGTGACAACCCTTTCGAACCCGATGCTGAACTAGCTCAAATTAAAGTATTATCTGGAAAGATTCTTATAATAAGAAATATTCTAATACTCCTGAATTTTTTTCAGCCCCCCATCATCAAAAGTTTTATTGAGAATGGCCCAATTTCAAAACTGGCCCAAGTGCATTCTCGACTAAACTAAAACGTTGGTGTTTATAATTTGGTAGATATATGTAATGAATTTTTTAATGAACAAAAATTACAAGAAAAATTAATTACTTACTTGAAATTTTCGTTTTCATCTTCATTTTTTTCTGGGTTCTTGTTTTCTTCTTTTTCTCTTCCAAATATTGCTTGTAAGCAATTCAGGTCGATTATTATAAAATTTCAGTTCATTTTTGACGTTCATTCGAGTCCTATCAGGGGTTAAAATGTCGGAAGATTTCAACAACGATCAATCAAAGTGAAGGTGCGAAGAAAAATTTGTAAAAATTTCGAATTTTTAAATTCACTTCGAGTGTTACAGACCACTTCGGTTTTGATTTTAGGCAAAAACTGAACATATCAAAAAATTTTCATTTTTTAAAGTATACCTACTTCTTTCTCTAGATTGATTTTTTTTAGCACTTTTCTACTTCTACCCTTCAATTTTGAAGTCCGGCAAAAAATCATGATACGAAAATTTGTTCAATTTTTGAATCATCTTCTACTCATTTCCATTGTTGAAAATTGGTTTTTGTTAGATTTTTGAATGAAAGAAATTTGCATCTTCATTATTTGAGACTGGCAACATGTTCATTTGAAGTTATTTTTACTGGCATTCTGTTGTATCCAAATCTCGTCTATGGCAGGAGATTCCAAGATCAACCCCCGAACCTAATAATAATGAACATTCTTTATAATTCCACCTAAGATCACATTCTTTCTTGACACGACACCCCCCCCCCCTTCACAGACAACCCGATTGTTTGAACTTGGATTTTTTCGTAATCATGTTGACTTTCCACCTGCTTTTTTAGACTTGGAAAATTTCAGCACACTTTTTGGAATTGAAAAGTTATGGAGATTTTGAACGACTAGGGTAGACTCTAAACCCATTCCAATTCAGAAAAAGTTAAGAATCTCTGAAACTTTCCAGGTCTGAACAAGTTGAAAATCGAAATTTTCTACATACAAAATGTCAGGTCAATCTAGCCTATTGATTCAATACAATTTCTGTCTGGCAAAATGTCTAGAAGTCAGCATAATTTCTAAATTTTTTTCCAAATCCAAAAGGTCGTTTGAAATCTAAAAAAAAAATTGTAAATTCTAAAAAGTATAATAAATGTCTGACAAAATGTCTTAAAGTCATTCTCATAAAATTTTTCCAAGTCCAAAAAGTCGTTTAAAAAAGATTTGAAAAATTTCTCAAGTTCAGAAAACCTAATCTCTGACAAAATATCTAAAAGTTAGCGTGTAACGCCATTTCGTGACGTTTTTCACAGACTAGGTCGTCGTAATGTCATATCCTATGCTAAAAATTGAAAAAAATTAAGGGCTTATCAGTATGACAAAATGTACAAAAATTATGAAAAAGTTATGGATTTTCAAAAAACAAAATCCAATTAGACGCCTTGAGGGATCACAACTACAGGGTGTCCCGCAGCAGATGTGATTCCCTCCAATTGGTAAATAGGCAACCTATCCTAAGTGCAAGTAGGTATGTTTTTGAATACCCTTTGAATTGAAGGAGCAAACTTTACTCTTTTGAAAAAAATTATTTTTCAATCTTGTTCATCATTTTTGATGGCTTATAAAATTTTAACTGTGATAGGTAGAGGGTTGCAAGTTGCGCCAATGGAAGGAGCATTCGTTTTAATTTTTTTTCATGCAAAAGTTTTTTGGGTTAATTGATCGAGAATCCGCAATCACTCATGAAATATTCAACAAAAAGAAAAAAAATTCAATTTTTTTTCAATTTTATTGAAATTTTTGAAAATTTTTCATATCAACATATCATTATTGAATTTGAATTATGTGAAAATAGTTGCATTTTCTAATGGCACAAACCTCAGTCTCCTATCTTGCCTGAGTTAAAAGTTATCAGCGTTCAACATCGAGAAAAACATCTAAAAAATCACTTTTTTCCTTAAAATTTTTAAATTTTATAACTGATCAAAAAAGTGATTTTTTTAGATGTTTTTTCTTGAAGTTGAACGCTGATAACTTTTGACTCAAGCATGATAGGAGACTGAGGTTTGCGTCATTGGAAAGAGCTAGTGTTGGGCGATTATTAATCGATTAGTTGAATAATTGATTAATCGACGTGAAAAATAATCGAAGAGCGATTATTTTTTCGTAAAATTAAATTACCAATTAATCGATTGCGAGTTCGAAATAATCGCATAATCGATTATTTTCAAACTTTGATATTTTTTTGTTTTTT
>FIZU01040519.1:0-11895 GCA_900064475.1 Pseudococcus longispinus | reverse complement strand
TTATCATTTTTTCATGCAGCAAAATAGTTTTGAAGAAATAAGAGACAAATTTCGCAACTTTTATGATTTTTTTGGGCAAATTCGCGACTTTTTCACGACTTTCGCGACCAGTAGACACCTTGAATAATGGAAAAAATGTTAATATTTAAAAGAATTTTTTTATTAATTTTGTCTTTTGGAAGTCAATTTTGAGCTGAAATCATAACTTTCAAGTTGAAATCATGACTTTTTCATGACTTTCATGACCCACCTTCCAAAATGATGACTTTTCATGACTTCATGACCTGTTAGACACCCTGTTACTTGTGAATGGCTGTTTTACATCCGAAATAAAAACTGAAGGTAAGGGTGTTTCAACTGTAAATAAACTTCCACCAGAGAAATCTATCGCGAAAATCGAAATCTTGATGAAATATAGTATTGTTGGATTCTGGTATTAATTTTAATAATGGTAGTGCGTTATTTCTACTTCTATCATTCGTGTTCAAATAATTTTTGGAAGATAAACTAAGTAGTAAGTACGTATAGTAAAAAAAAAAAGATCCGAGTGATTTTCTTGTCGATAAGTAAAATCAATAAAATAAAATTTAAAATTGAAAGGTGATTAGTATAATTTTCTCATAAAACAAATACAATTTAACATAAAAAATTTCTAATATTAAATCTATATTGAGCATAAGTATCGAATACAAATTATTAAGGTACGAATTTTTTCGAGAAAAAATAACGATCGAATCATCTTAAGATTATTAAAGTATAGACGAGATCAATTGAATCAAAACGTTGGTATCGAAACTTTAAAGAAAACTTCATCAGGGTAAAAAAAATATACATAATATAACGTAAACGTGAGTTTAATACAATCAAGTAAATTGAGCAGAAACTTGAGCAAAGTATTGAATTTTTTCAATAGCGATCCCACCTCATAAACTCATCGTCTGTTCTTCTTGTTAGATTCTCTATAGTGGCACTGTTTAACGAATTAATGTGTGAAGTATCAGGCACCTTAGACGCAAATTCGGATGAAGCACTAAATTGGGCAGGTATGAGATCTGGAACTTTCTTTTTTCGTTTTTTATCCGTGGATAGTAATCGATTTTTGTTCTTTTTATCTTTAGTTGCTGGTTGCTCTTGCGAATCTTGTTTCTTTTTCGTTCTACATTTATTATACCTGTATTGTAGTACTCTAAACATGTTATCTACGTAATTACGTATGATTTTCTTCTTACGTTCGTCTAATTCACTTTCTACAATATTATACAATGCCGTAACACTATTCACCCTGTCTCGTAGATCAGATACTTCATGGTTATCTTTATTTTCTACAGCAGCTTCCGATTCGTCTTCTGAAACCGTGGTATCGTTACAAATCACGTCAGTGTCGGGAAAATCTTCTTCGTCGGTGGAGGGTATATGATGCTCAGATTCTGAATTCGACGCAGTAGGTAATTTATCTGAATAATTGTACGAATTGTACGGATCTTGACTTCGAATCATGATCACGTTCCCATTGGAAGGTAACTTATCGTAAACATAGGTACGAGTATTTTTCAAATATGCTTGAGAATCGTCAACCGTATCGTTATTATAATTGACAGCGCATTTCGAAACATTCGTGTTGGGAATATGACTATCAACGTCAACAATATCAATTGGGTAAAAATCTTTATTCAGGCGAAGATTGTTAGAAGTGACGGAAACACTGCAAAAATCTTTGACTTGTTTAGCATTTGCGGATTTCGCCAAGTTATTGGAATACGTCGAATTGTCGAGCTTCTTCGTTGTCTGATTCTCACAACTATGATAATTCGCTGGCTTATAGGATTGTTGCGGTAAATCAGATGAATTATCAAAACAATAATCGTGGTGGTTCACGTATGAGGCTTCATGAAAATCGCTGTTCATCCCGATACGGGAGTTCTGTTGAACAGTATCTATAACGAAACACGTACTTCTCGGCTTGGCATCTTTACAAAAGTCATTGGTATGAGGTTCATTTTGATCGAAACGATTCACCATACGTTGACAAGTCTCGACCCATAAATCGCCACATAGATCGAGATCGTTGTTAAAGTTTTGATCATCTTTTTCTAGCGATGGATCGTTCGAGGATTCTAAAGGGTTGGATGATGATGATGACGATGATGACTGAGGTGAGATATCGTCTTGGAGAGGTTTTGAGATCTTTTTGAAAGTTGTAACGATATTGTGGAGATCTTTATTAGTCACTAAATGCTTGCGTTTGATTTCTTTCCCTACGTTGTCACGGATTTCGTTCAAAATCGATGAAAACGTCGATCCATTTTTGATTTTTTCTGAAATAATTAACAAGTTCATAAAGCAAAAAAGGATCAGAATGGCTCAACTTACCATAAATTTCACGTTTCTCGTCCATGGTCAAGGTTAAATATCGTAAGTCATTGTCGTGTCCACAATGAGTAGAACAATAAATGCCATTCACAGACTGGTTCCCTTTGAAAAGTATTTCGATGTATGCCGAACAGTAACGTCCTGTAATAAAATCATATCAAGACCTATTTTAAATAACCTCAAAGATGGAATTATCGAAGTTAGCATCACATATGTCTATTTAATTTAATTGATAAACAAAACTAGATTTTTGTCAAAAATGACTTATACTTATTTACCTATTTTACTCGATCCTTTGATCCTATAAGCTCTCTTTCCGTTGGATTTCGAATGAAAAATGCCAGATCTATTACAAACGAATTTCAAAGTCGATATTTCTTCACCATTTTTACAATGTTTTCTCAAACCACGTAACTGAATGAATCTAGAATTAGTACGGATTTCTTCCTCTTGTTTCCAGGAATAGAATTCTATAAAAAATTTATTAACAAGATGAAAATTTAATGAAATTTTACGCGTAACAAGAGTTTCAACTTTATTTACCATTAAGATGAGAAAACTGTAGTTTTTCTTCGTTGATCTTGATTTCATGTGTAATGTTTAAATGAGCGTTGAGATTTTTAATAGAGTTGAATTTCTGTTCACAGTGAAAACAACTAATACTCTTTCTAATACGTTCTTTTATCAAATGTAAATTTTCAATATGCCTTTTCACACTGCTTTTATTTGAGAATAAACATTTACAGTGATCGCAAGTAAATACATTATGGTTCGGAGAAGCGCCAATTTTTTCACCGTGTTGATTCACTATATGCCTATTTAAATTACTCTTGTTGGCGAAATTTTTATTGCAAAAGTTACAAATGTGCGATTTCGTTTTTATTCGAGTCACTTTAATTTGAGTGAAGAGATTTTTGTGCATACGATTATGTTGCATCAAAACTTTTTTAGTGGGATACATTTTTCCACAAGTATCGCATACATTCATATTTTTTTTAATGTGGTCGGGTAACAATATATGTGTTCTCAATACGTGAAGTTTCAAGTGGCATTTGTGTAGAAATTCTTGACTACAGTAACCGCAATGGTTGTGATTTTCTTCATTGTCGCAAAGTTCGCAATCACTGTCGTACTCATTGTAGACGTGAGTAAAACTTCTCCTAATTACTGAACGGATTTCTTTTTTGTTTAGAATGTTCTTGAAATCGAACGAAAATGATTGCTGGATCCACTCGGCACATTTCTTTGAATGTGAACGAATATCAGAGCTGTTAGAGAATAGATCGCCAAATTGAAATACATCTCGAACGACGTCGCCAGATTTGTGAGCAGAGTTTAAATGAAATTGGAGATCTTCAAGAGATACTTGTTGACTGTCGCAATACGAGCAGGTGAGATTTAATTTTGGAAGATGATCGTTTAACAGATGGTGCAAGAAATCTTCATGGTTGAAGTTTTTCTGGCATAGATTACAGAATATATTCATATCTGCTTCTTTCATGGTGATGGTGGTTTATTCGAATAGGTACAACTTAATTCAATTTTGTTTTTTCAGCATGTCATGATTTATTTTTCAAATTTAAACGGTGTGAAGCTGATAACGTTAACTGATGAGTCCGACCTCGCATGGTGATGTCTCTGATAGTCGATTTTAGTTCGAAAATTCATGAAAACCGCACTTCACTCAGGTAATTAACAAGTTTGTTTACATTTTTACCCATTACGTTAAGAATGTAGAAATCAAATTCAAATGATCAAGATCAAGTACCATGTAAAAATAACCAGAAAAGTCAAAGTGATAAGCTACGTTGAATTGTACGATTCGATTTTTAGAAATTTCAAGCCCGAAATTTTAGTTTTGGATTAAATTCACTTTGATTTTACAGATTTTATGAAAAAACGTTCAAAATCGGCATTGATAAAAAATTTTGATAAAAAGATAGAAGTGCTTTTATTTTCACAACAATTCAAGCAAAAATAATCGATAAAAGAACGATGTTTTCCTTTCAAGGTTTCAATACCCATAAACCGAAACAGTAACTGTTATTCAATTAACACAACAAATTCAGCTGCTCACGGCTTGACGTCATGTGTCATTGATAATCATTGAATTAGTCACTTCTATATTTTCTTGTCTGTGACATTGTTTATTTTTGGAATTTTGAATTCCAAAACACTGGCGCCATTTTAAATTTTTCAACATTTCAGTTTTGTGAAGTTGTGAACTCTGTCGAGATTCGAAAGTATATTGCGTTAGGTTCTTATATGGTCGAAGGTTAGGTTAGTTTTAATGTGAAAATTAAATACGAAAAACGAATGAATGTTTCTGTATCTCCTTCCAGCGTTTGTTTTAATTTTCGATTTACACAGTCATGTCAAGTTTCAACAAACCATGATTCACCTCTTATCTGAACCGAAGTATGTAGCTCTCGTAATTCTGTAATTTCAGTTTTATTTAGAAACATAATTGAGATGTACTGTCTATCGAATGGTTCAAAGTTCAGTTAGAATGAAAACATGGAACTCCGGCTCAGAGTTGAAGTTTTATTTTGAATTTGAAGGCAGCTGAAAGCTGAAACTACTGAGACCTGATAGCATCGTTGTGGTAAGTGTTTGTATGAACAAACTTTCATTATGCTGCATTGTTATTTCCGAAGATGTTGTGTTGTATTCTTTATCTGAAATATTAATCGTGTATTCGTGTCTGTGTTTTAATGAAATATGATTCGTCTTCTAATAGTTGAAAACGAAAATTCTTGCCTCAAGTTGAAATGTACTGTTCATGATGATGTATATTAGTCGGTAGAAAGCGTCAAAAGCAAAATTTAACTTCGGTGATTCGGATTCAGAATCACCTGATTGTATTAATAGTGTTTTCGAAGAGGCGCCGCTTCAAATTTTCGTGTCTGTGTAAGTATAGCTTATTCTTGCATTTTGGTATTTTAATAATAATATTCTGTCGTAAAACGCAGATTTTCATTTCATCATTTCTGATTTTGAATAGCATTATTTCTAGAATTCTCAGTTGAAATATCAATCATGCGTTCGTATCGGCGCTTGAGATTTATAGTGTAATCAACGTTGAATTTTTTGTTACGTGTTGTGTAGAAAACAGTACGCCAAAAATCAAACCAATGAAGGTTGAATCGGAAATTAGCAGACTGTATGGTGATGTAAGTGTTGATTTATGTGAATTATACATGCTGCATGCTGTATTTTTAAATAAATTTTCAATTCAACTCTTTTACACCTCACATTTGTTGATGTTTTTATCTACGAATAATTTCTGTTGTGGTTGTTCTACATATGTGATGGTATTTCTTCTATCAGATTCACTGATTAATTCGATTGTATTTTGAAATTTCAGCTTTTGGAATGTACCGAATGTATAGCTAGAGTAAAACGTCGCGTCGTAAATTCGTTTTTCATGAAGTTGGAATTTGAAATTATGTAGCTGCATCGATATGGTGAGTGATTAAGATCAAACACATTATTTTAAAAATAATTGTTGGACGCGACGGACGTTGGTCATGCCACAACACGTTATGCTAATGCATGTTGACTTGAAAGCGTGAACTTTCGTTATTTCCTGTATTTTCCTGCCTGATGAAGGCATACAGGAGAAGTAAAAAGAGCCGGTTAGTTAGCATGCGCTACGGTTATATTTCCATTGCGTGTATAGACGAGGATTCAAGTCGTGTAGAGAGCAACAGGGCCGAAGTGGGTAGCTTATTTTATATAACAACGATTCAGACAGTTTGGTACCGCGAATTAAAGCCCGCCGGTTGTGTTTGGTGTGTTTGTATGTTCTATTGTAATCGTTACTAAATACATTAAAGTTGAAGGCATCCTTTACACGGCTTCCCATCATAATACTGTAAGTTTCACTTGCCTCACTTATTTAACGTCGGGATGCGCTTTTTTGGCGTCGTTGTACTCGTGCATGGAGTTTCACTCAATACTCAATGTATTATTTTTTCATCGTCGCGGCTACATGATGTGAATTCGTTATCATATTTTGATACCAGTTATATTATACATCTCACGATTTTATACTTTTCACAACGCTATATTTTAGTAATTTGAATTAGTGATCCGTGATGTTTCAAATCTCGTCATTTTTCTAAAACGCTGTTTTCATCCGAGTGATTGAATTATACGCGGCGAAAAAGTAATCGAATTAACGTGCTTTTCATCGCGGTTTATTCCATTTATTACCTACCGAAGGCCTATATTTTGACAGTTGAAATTGTATTACCATTAGCTCGAGTGAATGAACATTGGTTACCTAATTCGATTCGTAGGATTTGAATGTTGTATGTTTTGGTTGTAAATTTTTTTTCATCTGTCGCGAATCTTTTGAAAGTAGATGGAACATGGATGAAAAAATCTGCATCGTGCTATGAATATTATTAACGAATATCTGATCAACTGAAAATTTATCAAGAAATGATTCGTTGAAATATGTGTTTTCGGGTTCTTTTCTATTTGTTCTTCTAACTGGATGAAGAAAATTAGAAGGAAGAATCAAAATATCTTTTAAAACGAAAAATCAAATGTGAATTTTCTAATAAAAAAAACTAAATTTTTTTGAAATGTTTTCTAAAATATGTATGATTAAATTATTTATGGAGCAATGATCTTCGCCGCATGTACAGATTGTTTGGAAAAGTCTTTCAGTTATCGGTTGAAAATGAAATCAAAAACAGCGCAAGAAATGAAATAATCACGTTCAAGTATATCATTTAATAAATTTTTTCGGAATGAGAATACCCCTTTCGACATAAAAATCTCCATTTTTCCTTCATCGCGTGGTTGCAGAATAATGGATAAAAAGTACAACTTGTGATAAGTGTTTGTATTTCAAAGTTGACATTATGTGAAGGGGGCTTTTGTCAGATGAAAGAAAAGAAAATTGTTGAATGGGGAGAAATTAACACCCACTCTGGATTGTCACAATGTAGGTAACTGGTCAAATAATTATTAATTTCAATAAACGACCGTAAAGTGCGAACTTGATGTGTCTTCATTGTTGTCTATTGTATTACGGTTTTTTTTTCGAAGCTCATTATTTCGCTACGTAGCTTTTAATGTGTTTCGCACTCGAAAAATAATGATGGCCGAATCGATTGAATGTCGACGGCGTAATGTAAAATGTGACCTTTGTAAACAACAATTAATTTCGCGTGAAAAATACAATTATCTTGGCGTATTGTATACATTTCATAAATCAAACAACAATCCTTTCTATTTGTCTAAGCGAAAGTTTTCCAAATTAAAAGCTACCTCTCTCCGTTGAGACAATATGTACGTATTAATTTCACTACCTGTATAGTCGACGCGAATTTTCCATGTATTAGGTATCAATATCGTGCTTCTGTGCTTTGTTTGGTTATCGGAAACATGCTGAGATGGTGGCGCAGAAGGGTATCTACCTTCGATGTACGAGTATAATACGCGAACCAGAGGCAGAAATACTGATTTTTTTCACTTATTTTAACGACGACGATTTTTTCCCTCAACCTTTTGTGACGAATGTAATTGGTAATCGATTTTTGGTTGTATTTTATTTTCAAACGTAAATACTTTCTGACTGAGGCTTGGGCGTACCTCTTTAGATTATTTAAGCACAGGACTCGAATCTATTATTCATTTTTCCTATTTCTAAAACAGTTTTTTCAAGTCTGAAATTTATATCTCGGGTTTCGCAACATGTGCTATGATGGAATTTGAACACTTATTCGGCCACTTCAATATTAATTTTTGAGGATTTTCCAACATTCTGTGCAGTAATTAGAAAGAATACATTTTTCACTACCTCTGTTTGAATTTGTTCGGTACTGGGCGAAGTTCGGGATATGTTTAGTATCATTTTCATGCAGGGTGTTCCAGCCAGGAGTCGTCTGCTATTAACGAGATTTGAATACAACAGGGTACCCCTGAAAAAAATGTTGAATGAACAAGTTCTTCATCTCAAATATTTAAGGAGCGAATTTATTTTCGAAAAAAATCGAATTAAAACCAATTTTCAATCATGTGATTGGGCAGTACCTTGAAAATTGAACAAATTTTCATGTTATGCTTTTTTGCCTAAAATCTAAATTGAAGGGGCTAAGTAACATTGGAAGTAGGAAAACTTGTAAAAATTTTGACTTTTTTTACTTACTTCGAATGTTACAGTCCCTTCAATTTTGATTTTAGGCAAAAAATGAAAATTACAGAAATTGTTCATTTTTTAAATTGACAGATTTTTTTTTTATTTTCAGAAGAACAGCTCTTTATCACGTCAAGATAAAAAAAACATTTTAGAATAAAAAATGACTGATTTTCAACGTTGCACAACTTTTGTTCGAAACTTTTTTTTGTAACTTCAATTTAGCATAATTTTTCACCCGGGTGTCCCCAAAAAAATTACTTTGCTGTAAAAAATCACGCTACGACAAAAAACTTGCAACAAAAATTGTACAGTATTAAAGATTCATCATTTTTTGTTCTGCAATTTTTTCCCTATTCTGCAGTGGTGAGAAGCCATTCTTCCTAGAAGGTTGGAATTTATGAATAGTAGACGCGTGAACTTTTACGAAAATTGACCATTTTCTGCGACAAGAATTTCACGATTGTGCCAATTCATTACTTTCAATCTTCGAGAAGTTGACAGCGTCAAAATTTGTATCATTAAAATTCTCAACGATTCGAAATGAAGAAGAATCGAAGAAAGGTAGACTGAATTATTTCTCCGAATGTTTTACAATTTTTCTATACAGGTGTACTCGACCCTATATAATATTTTCGCGCGCAATTTAATCGATGAACAAGCAGCTACGCGATGCGGTGTAGTTTATTTTAGATACCTTAATTAATTTTTTTTTCACGGTGGTTTTTTCACTCGTTTTGCCCTTCGTACGCACCCATCTTCATCTATATAAATGTTTAATATCGACGACCTATTGATATAGGCGAAGTGAAAACAAAAGGAGAATAAATTGTACCCCCTAAAAGAGCCCTTTTGTCCCGTTTCGTAATAGATTATATGAAAATGCTTTGTAAAGCGAACTGCGTTAAAAAAATTATCAAAAGCGATGCGATGCTGCGATGTCTTTTTGTTTTTCGGCTTCGTTAACGCTTCGGCTTGTCGGTTGCAGTGTTACTTTGGGTTATTTTGGATTGATTCGCGAAAATTTTCTTTTTCATTTTTTGCCTGTAAAAAAGAGAGGTCGTTATAAAGGTGGCGCGAATTCCAAAGTTCGTCTTCGTTTAACGAAGAAAAGGTAATGTTTTCGCCCCCTTTTTGTTTTATTTAGGGTTTTTTTTGTGCATCTCATCTGTGTCGTTTCACTTCACGTGAACTAAATCGCGAAGCTTCCGTTTGTCGATTAGTTTTTAATGTGTCTGTGTTGTGTTGAAGTTGGAGAAAGGTAAAGGGGAGAAGTTCGAGTGTTTTGGTTAGGATTATAACGTGGCTTTTTATTTTGTTTGAGCTCGCGGAGTTTTATTTTTCTTGGTTAATTTTTGAGATAATGAGCGAAGAAATTTGAAAATAGGGAGAAAGTCGAGGTGAAGAATTCGATTGAAAAAATCAAAAATAATGATTGAAGCGATGAACAAAATGTGAGAGAAATGAAAATTATTGGTCGTGAAATTTCAATTAAAATGAGCAATACTGCAGACGATTATCCACTTGGGGCATTGTAACTGTTTATCTTTTTCATATTTCGTTACTTTTTGTCACTATTTTCTCCAAAAGTTACTTGGGGTTATTTTTTTTGTAAATTTCTAGTTGAAAAAAAAAAATTGAATAGAAATTCCTAGTCAATTTAGAAAAAAAAAGTGATTTTTTCGTGTTAATGTAAGGTTATCCTATCCAGTCCTTTTAAAAATGTTGAGAACTTGAAGGAAAAATAGTCGTTGAAATTGTTGAGATATCCAAAGTAATAGTAATTTTTGATTTTTTGGATCGTTTTTACAACATTTTTAGTGATTGTTGAAAAAATTTCGACAATTATTATTTTCAACAATTGTTTTTTTTTTTTAATTTTATATTTTGAATGATTTTTATAAAAATGTAAAGTTGCGTTCACAATCGCAGTTTTAACGTTATTTTGTTTAAATAAGAGTTTTAAGGCTGCGCATACGTCTTTGCGCAACGTTAAAACTCTTATTTAAACAAAATAACGTTAAAACTGCGATCGTGAACGCAACTTGACAATTTGTACGAGATTCTTTGGAGATATACTTGGTTAGGAAATCAACATATTGTTGGTTGCGATAAACAATATGTTGATGAAAGCTGAAGTTAGAAGTTTCCGTTGTTGATATTATTTTTAACAATACTAGTATTTTCGACGATTTTCATTATGTTTTGCTAGTTTTTTTATATTTTAAATGATTTTTAACAAATTTTTACGAGATTTTCGAGTTTTTATGATTTGTTGATCATTTTTACAATATTTTTATCAATTTTTATGACAATTTTAAAAAAATTTATTAAGTTTTCGACGAACAATTTTTGTTAATATTTTGGCCATTTTAACATTTTCGACGGTTTTTGTGATTGTTTGATAGTTTTAACATGATATATGCTTTTACGTACTATGGGTGATTTCGCAAAAAACCTGACGAAATTCTTTCACGATAACTTTCAGACATTTTGTCAGACTTTTTTGAACTTGGAAAAATTTTCAGATTTCCATCTGACTTTTTTGGACTTGGAAAAATTTTAGAGATAATTCTGACTTTTAGACATTTTATCAACTTTTTTAAACTTGCAAAATTTTTTCAGATTTTCATTGACTTTTAAAAATTATGTCAGACTTTTTTGGAATTGGAAGACATTTTTTAACCAGTAAAAGCATATCCTATGTTTTATAGTTTCATGGGTAGTATGGAAATGACGGGGACTTTTTTGTCATACTTTTTTGGACTTGAAAATTTTTTAAGAATTCAAATGAATTTTTGAATTTAGAAAATTTTAATTTAATGGATTTGATAAATTTTTAAGAAAGTTCAAATCAGACAACAACTTTTTACCTAACGCTGATTTTTAGACATTTTGTCAGCCTTTTTTTAAATTTGGAAAAATTTTCAGATTTCTACTGAGTTTTTGTGCTTGGAATTGGACTTCGAAAATTTTTCAAGAAAATTCCATTACAAAATTCACTCACGAAAATTCGCCACGCTGACTTTTAGATATTTTGTTAGACTTTTTTGGATTGGGAAAAAATTTCAGAATTGAAATGACTTTTTAGACTAGAAAAATTTCAAGAAAATATGAAAATCACGCCTTTATGGACTTGAAGAATTCAATGAGCAGAAGCATATCCTATGTTTTATAGTTGCATGGGCAGTATGGAAATGGCGGAAACTTTTTAGCATAGGATATGCTTTTGCTCTCGGGAGTGATCTCGTGGAAAATTCCGTCACGAAATTGTGTAACGAAAAAGTCATCGTCATTTCCATACTACCCATGAAACCATAAAACATAGGATATGCTTTTGCTGATTTAAATTTTTTCAAATCCAAAAAACT
>FIZU01040514.1:0-14132 GCA_900064475.1 Pseudococcus longispinus | reverse complement strand
TAGATCTCTAGATCTAAACGATTAAAGTTTAACATTGCTCTTATGGAAGTTAAGAAGGGGCAGGTTATGCAAAAAAGTATGCGGAATCGGCCCTTAAGCTGACTTTCAGACATTTTGTCAGGCTTTTTTGGACTTCGATATTTTTCAAGAATTCAAATGAATTTTTGAACTTGGAAAATTTCAATTTCATGGGCTTGAAAAATTTTAAGAAAGTTTAAATTAGACATTTTGTCAAACAGCTTTTCACCTAATGCCGACTTTTAGACATTTTGTCAGACTTTTTTGAATTTGGAAAAATTTTCAGATTTCTACTGACTTTTTGTAATTGGATTTCGAGAATTTTTCAAAAAAATTCCAATACGAAATTTACTCACGAAAATCCGTTACACTGACTTTTAGACATTTTTTCTGAGTTTTTTGGACTTGGAAAATTCAATTAGCAAAATCATATCCTATGTTTTATAGTTTTATGGGTACTAGTATGGAAATGGCGGGGACTGATTTTCGCGATTTGAATTTTTTCGATACGCTAAGCTATATTTTAAGACTATTTTGAACGATCTTATCATTTTTATGGGGATTTCACTTTGACGAACGATAGCGTAACGAGACACTCATTCTAGACAGGTGGATGAAGGAAGGGGGGGGGGTGGTGGTGGTGGTTAGTGAGAAAAAAGTGATGTAATGTAAAATTTAAAAACTATCCAATTACCTTATCAAATACACCACTGTATTTAAAGTAATCTTGACGTTATTTTGAACAATGAACTTGAAGAATTTTTCTATACAATTTTCAACATTTTTTATGATATTTTCAAATAGTTTTGCGATATTTCAGATAATTTTATCAACTTTTTATTAGTTTAATCGACTTTTATAAAATTTTACAATTATTTCAACATTTGAAACAATTTTTAACACCTTTTCACAGAACTCATTCGCTACTTCTCAAACATTTTGAACGAGTTTTGCGATAATCAAAACTGTGTATACGCAACTTCAACTTCAACAGTATTAACGTTTCCTGCTATCATGATTGTATTTTGCTGTTAAAATTTGACCTAAACCAATATTTGTCGTGAAAATTTTAACTATTTTGAGAGATTTTGAAAAGCGATATTGCACATAAAAATGATCAGAAATGATGAGAGGCCAAACGCACGAACTATCTACTGTCACACAACTGATAAAATAAAACACCCCAATCGAACGTTCAATAAACCGAAAATTCCATCTTTTCGCCGAAATACTCGCTAAATTACGAGTGTAGGATGGAAAACTACCACAACATCGCTCTGTCCGGCACAGCAGCGGCAACCCGAAGGACGCTAAATGCGTATTTATTGCCTAGATGATCTTTTATCGCCTTTACAAACGCGTACATTCCATTCCGCTAACCTAAATCTGTCTTCATTTATTCCGACGAATTAACCTTTTTATTTTTTCTTCTAGTTTAGCAGCCTCGAAAACAAAACGTTTCTTTTAACCAAGGCTATATTTGTTATCTTCCGCAAAACACCTCGCAATACTCATTAAATCACTGCTTCTGTGCTGTACTCGTATTTCGTCAGTGGTACCTTATCCTACAATACCTATGACGTAGGCGGCGGTATTTCTTGTTTCGCCAAAATATCCTATACCGCTCGTTTGTAAACCATAGCATCGTTTTCGTGTAATCGAAAAACGGAAACTGGAATGGTTTTACAGCCTTTGAGAGTGAGTTTATTTGTGTAATTTGTTTCCGGTAATAGGTAGACGTACTCTAGAGTAAACGCGTTAAAAATTACGACTAGTTTTATCAATTTAACACGACAAACAAATAAACAGCTTCGTCGCCCTGAAAACGGAAATACGATCGTGGTTCTGCTGCAGTATGTTATGGTGTGATTATAATTAAACCGATGTTATGATTATCGTACGTGTATCGGAACTTAGGTAACTGGTTATAGAACATGCTTGATGGGTTACTAATTTAGAAGGATGTTTTCATTTTCGATTTCGATTTAAATACAGCATCGTTTGTCGTTTTCGTACATTTCGTATGCAAACGAATCTTCATTCATCGAATGATTTCAGTGATGAAATATCTACATGCATTTGGATTCGTTTTGCTTGAAAAAATGAAAAAATTGGTACGAAATTTCTATGAAAGATTTAATTGCTGGAACGTGGGAGAGCGATGGCGAGTTAGAGAAAGGAACTTTTTTAAAAAATGAAAGAGTAAGTAGAAGAAGAGGGGCATAAGATGAAAAGATGAAAAAATTTCCAATCACATATTGGTATGTAGAACAACGGTTGAAACAAAGACTTTTTTCAAAATTTCCCATTTATGTTTCATCATTCTTGCACACCGTGGTTAAAATTGTCAAAATTTCCATGAAAATTATTGAAAACACGATAGAATTGCCCCAAAAACCTGAAAATTGTCGAAAATGTTGCTGAAACTATAAAACTTTTCATAAAGATTGGCAAAAAAATATTGTAAATCCTTTCAAAAAGTCATTTAAATCGTGGAAAACGCAGTTAAAATTGATGAAATTTCCATAATAAATATTTAAAATATTGTAAAAATAATTAATTAAAAGCTTGTGATAACGGTCGAAAATTCCGTCAGAATTGCGCAAGTTCTCATAAAAATCAGTAAAAACTTCGTTAAAAAATCAAAATAATCGTAAAAAGTATTAAAAATCTCGCAAAAATTGTGAAAATGCTCCTAAAATTATCGGAACATATTGTAAAAGTAGTTAAAAAGCCATAAAAACATCTTACATTCTACATTCACAAATTTTCATATAAATCAGTAAAAATGACGCAGTAATGCTAAAAAATCGTGAAAATTTTGTAAAAATTCTAGCAGTTTTTACGAGATTTTCGAAGGATTTTGGCATTTTTTGACCACCTTTACATTTTACTGATTCTCGTGGAAATTTCGACAATTTAAAAAAAAAACATTTTCAGCAATTTTCGTGATTTTTTAGGATTCTTTTATAAGTATTGCAAATGATTTTTATGAAACTTTCAACACTTTTTACGAGATTTTCGATAGCTTTCATAAAATTTTAGACACTTGAAAATTCTTACAAAACATTCGATCATTTTTCATGATTTTTGAACCATTTTTACGATATTTTTATTGATTTTTGTTAAAATTTTGAGTGTTTTAACAACATTTTCGATTTTTTTCATATTTCTAATGATTTATATGTAGGAAAATTGTAATAGTGTTTACAAGATTTTCGATTTTGTAGCCATTTCCAAGATATTTTTACCGATTTTTTTGAAAATTTTAACAATTTTTACAAAATGGTCGACGATTTTCATGATTTCTAAACCGTTTTTACAATATTTTTATGATTTTTGTCAACATTTTGACAATTTTTACAAAATTTTCGAAGGAATATCAAATCGTTTTTACAATATTTTAATGCTTATTGTCAACATTTTGACAATTTCAACAATATTTTTAACAATTTTCTTGATTTTTCTCGTGTTTTAAGTAATTTTAATGAAAATTTTAACCATTTTTACTAGATTTTCGATAATTTTCATGAATTTTTTGCCCACTTCTAAGATATTTTTACCAATTTTTCCAACAATTTCAACAGTTTTTACGAAATTTTCAATAATTTTCATGACTTTTGAACCATTTCAACAATATTTTTACTGATTTCTTTTAACATTTTGATCATTTTAACAACGTTTTCCACCGTTTTTATGAGTTTTTGATAAGTGTTTTTTTCATGTTTTCAATGATGTTTGTAAAAATTTTATCGATTTTCATGACAATTTCATTCATTTTTACTACATTTTCAAATATTTTAATGATTTTTCGACAATTTTCAAAGTGCGAGTAATTATGCACAATGAGCCTGTTTCTATGAAATTTTTCACCTAATTTAATAATATTTTTAACACTTTTCTTGATTTTTGGCCAATTTATTTATATTGTTGAAAAATTATGAAAATTTTGAAATTTTTTACAATGTTTGAAACACTACTGCAGTCTGAATTTTTTTCAAGTGCATGAAATTCATCTAGAATCTTTGAAATATTCCATGTTCAAAAAATCATCCCGGGGGAAAAATTTTTTTGATTCAAAAACGTAAAACAAAAATTATCTTGCCCTTCAGCCATAAGACATATCCAAGTCAAAACTAATCCTCTTATATGTCCATTTCATGACAATCTATCCTGCCAAACAGAAATGTGAGAGTATTTCTTCATTCAAACTATTCACATTACCTTATTTCAATAATTCCATCAAAAAATCACCCAAATATATCATTTATGAATTTAGAGGAACCTTGTATCACAACCCTTGCCTTTCCCATTATCATACCAACACCCTCGAACCTCGATTCTCTACAGTTCACACAGTAATTGAACTAATCACAAAAAATGGTACCAACACCCAACGACACGGAAAATCCACTTCATTACTAATTACCTCGAAAACTCGATGAACTGCGAAATCACAAAATTAGCAATAGATAAAGACGTCGTCTTCATTGTACGACGTATTGCTAATACACCGTAAGCTACTAACCGCCGCCATTTTCTCAATATACTCGTAATTTGGTACAAATTAGCATTTAAATACGACTACCAAGTAATCGTATTATCGACACGGTCGAATGTATTTTTAATTCAGCCGCAATAGAAAAAAAAGCGACGACCGAAATGGGGAATTTTCGAAACGACGACGTTGAACCGTGTAATTTCTATCGCGAGGCCTGTTTGTTTAATCGACGACGTCGGAATCTTCCTGCAGACCAAACAGGTGCACTTAATTAGGATAAATTTTCATCGCAAGAGCACTTCTTTTATCTTCTTTTTATCTTTCACGGCAAATAAACGAACGAAAAATAGATAATCGACTCGTGGTCATGAGATTTTTCCTTTTTATCGTATAAATCGTGAATTTTTATGGAATTTCACCGCTTTCCCCACCACGTCTATTAACAAATTCCTATCTCGACAATAAATCATTACCAGTTTGATAATTTTTCGATTTAATAAAAAAAAAAAACAAGGAAAGAAAAAAAGGTAAAAGTAAGCGTATTGAAAAAAGGCGATGTAAGATTTGAATCGAGAAAGGTAGGTACATGTGTTAAAACATTCATTACACCCAATTATAGTTATTAATCGTCGCAGCTACTTGTGTTTTGCTACCTGCACTTCTACCACATTCGAATGAACCCTTTTTTGAACCTGCCTTCGGGTCATTTTTTATACGTACGTACCGGATGCGCATTAAGTATCCAATCTACCATACGATATTATAATACGATTAAATTACCTATACATAGACTACCGAGAGGTATTACATCGGTTGGTCGACGTCTCCGTTTCGTTGATGGCACATCAAAGCACCACGATCCGGATTTTCGCGTCGAGCTCAACGAAATTTCTCGATCATAGGTCAGTGTTCGTGGCATTAAATTCGATTACTTGCTCGGGCAACTTTCGATAAAGGGGGAAAACATGGCAGAAAAATCTACGTAATTACCCGGATCGATAACGATTATTAATATTTTTGTTCGACACGAAACTTTTTATGCACGAATTCCAGTGCAATCAAATGTACGAGAGAGTTGCTCGGAATGAAAAAACATCGAGAGATTCGAAATCAGCGGTCTTAGGAACCATGCAATCGATATACATGACGATGTGGTATCATTTTTTGAAATTTATCCCTTCTTCATCATCCCCATCCATCGATTGATACAATAGCAAAATTCTGGGTGAAAAAATATCGATTGATTCGAAATCAGGAGCTCAGAAAACCACGAAATCGAAATACATGACGATATAATATCATTTTTCCAAATCCACCACCTCTTACATAGCCCCCCCCCACGCCATCAACCAATAGAATATATTTTTTATCAATAAAACTCTTCGCTAAATTCTAATCTATAACCCAAAAATTATTCAACACCATTGAAGCACAACGCCATCGATTACTAAAGCATGTCACTCGAGGGGGTGCACCTTGAGATATACAGGGGTGGCAAAACAATTTCAACTCGTACCTTATTTTCATGTATATCGATTTCATGATTTCCGAGTACGCTGATTACGAATCCAGCATGTATTCTGAGTAAACTACGACCTCGGTCGAGTTATCCTATCATTACCGAATCATCTTCTTAATAGACTCATTATCTCGATCAAATGGAAAAATTCCATTTTCAGTTATTACGTCCTCCCAAGAAACAAGAAAATAACGCATTAGCCCGATTAATACCGAAGTAAGCGAGGAAACGTGAAAAATGACGGATATCTCCATCAAAGTCCGAGTCATTTCCTTCTATCTAGGAATTGAAATGGCGTGCAACGCTGAGAATAAGAGAAAAAAATCAACTTTTAATCGAGCTGTACAAGCCGGGCGCGCGAATACCTCGCTATTAGTACTTACATATGATAATAATTACCATTAAATTACGTTTACGAGCTCCCTATGAAAATTTACGACCGGTAAGAATGCGCTTCTTCGGCTACCGAAATTATCTTTATCAAAAACATTCTAACTACTATGTAATAAACGTGTGGTAAGTATCTGGCAGTTCAATCTATAATAAAAAACGTGGTCGGAAATTCAACTCTGCCATCGTTCGTATTGGTACAAAAAAATTATATTAATGGATAAGTAGATAAAATATTATCCAAGTAGTTCGTTCTTCGTTCTCATCTTACCACATAGTCCTATCTTTAATGAAACATCGAACGTATTGTGAAAAAACACCACCAGTGATGTACCTTTTTACAGATTTGATAAAGGTTCGGTAGGTGTAACCCTTATGTCAATATGTTATAATCATATAGAGGGATTACGTAGGTACTTTGCTTACTCGTACTTTCAACGATTAAAAAGGAGAAAAAGTGTATATTAATTTTTCTCTATCTGCTGTTTAGATCAAATCAAGCTCGAATTCTTTCTTCACATACCTCGTGGCATAGTATTTCGTAAAATATCTAAGCGTATACCTATTCCACAGTCTATAAAAATTATATGTAACGTTCTGCGTCAAAAAGTTAACTTTCCCGGTGCGTCATATTTATGCACATAGCGCGACTCATTTTCTCAGCTTTATACTTTATGGTCGTTGTCGAATCGTATTTCAAGCGAATTTATAACGAGTAGCTTACCTGTTGCGCCGAATTGGTAACGAACAGATGACAAAACTGGTTACTGTAGTGACCTTTTGGTTCTCGGGCCAGAAAGCAGAATTGATTATGCTGTAGATCGCAAGTAGCGTAGGAAATTCTCTTTAAGGCGTGAGCCATGTGAACTACCTGAAAATTAAAACGATACATTTATTTGTTAGAAAAGGGTTGAACAAATAACGCGTTGAAAATTGAGAAAGAGTCGATTTAGGCATCTTAAGATTAAGAATGGTTCATATTTTTGATGAATTTGTTGAACGATTCACATAAATGTCGATGAATCATTCGCAAAATCGTTCGTGAATGATTCAGTTGTTCAGATCACAAAATTGGGTAACGATTGACATGGATGGACGATCGCGAATGATTCACATGGTCACTTATATAAGTGATTCATCAAATCGTTTGAGAACAAATCACATGTACATTTCTGAACGATTCATAAGATCGTTCGTGAATGATTCATTGACTTTTGTGAACGATTCATAAGATCGTTCGCGAATGATTTATAATATCGTTAGTGAACCGATTCATGGACTTTTGTGAACAATTCTCATGATCGTTTGTTAACGACTAACTAAAATTATTGAAAACTTTCGTCATTTGAGAATTGAGGATACTCCAATGAATATTTGTGAATGAACTAGAAGTTGCCAATTGACTGATCACAATATGATTCATCTTAACATTCGGTAACATTGTTCCAAAAGCAACTTTACAGTGAAAGATTTCATTATTCAAAAAATTTTCGTAATAAACCGCATATTTTCCACATTCGTTTCGAACTTTTGAACATCATTCGAATCACCTTTTCACAATATCTCTCAAATGCGTCTCCTTACTTCTCGCACACCCACACTAGAAAATTTTCAATAACGAAATAACGAGCAAAGCACGATACATAGGTACATGTACAAGTATCTGTACAAGAGGAATCGAACACGACGAAACCACGCCATCCACCGCCATCGAACAAGCAACTTGATCTTAAAACCGTAACATTTCGCCAAATCCCAACGGTATCTCGAATTCCAATACACAGGAAAATTCACCTTAGAATTAGCACGGGATTAATCAATCTCCTTCCGGGTACGGACACGTCGTTTAGACGCCATTCGACTATTAATCTTATTGAGGACTTTCTTTTCACATTACATGTTTACTATTTCACAACTTCCTACACACAAAGTACATTCGGCGTCCACATACGTAGAAAACCCTCGGTAAAATTTCAAATTAACCTTTATCGCGTTTGCGTTGGTTTATAGTAGATACCTTTTCCAGTTCGTTCAACGTACCATGATAGAGAAGGGCAGAGGGAAACCAATAAGTTGAACATTATTGGTAAATTGATAGGGTACGGTTGTAACCGTCACAGATTACAAATCAGATTTAATACTTTGTATAATAAGGGTGTTATAATTCAAATACCACCAGAGGAAAAGAGAGCTGACGTACCGGAAATTAAATCTACTTCCGATTCAATTTCCTTATCAGCTCGTTCAGCCCTCTTTCTCTCTGCGATAGCACCTTGTCCGTCTCTGCCTTTCGGTACAGTAAAGGAAAAAATTCTGCACAGTAAACAGGTATCGATCTTTACATTAACTACCATCATTCGTCTTTCTCTCCGACTCGTTTATACCGAATTTAGGTTTATACTTCGTTTCGCTTTTTTCCCTAGATTACGAGTATTCCTCCTTTCTAGGCGAATTTCAAGCAAATAAAAAGAACTCATCGAATGATTTGTTGATGTACGTAACACAATGCACATAAAGTTACATCAAGCAAAATAGAGTTTTCGTGTCGTTCTTATAATTAGTTGCAAATTAAATATTGCTCTATGCATCCATCTTCGGCTGTTGAAACTTTTTGCATATTCACCTGTTAAAAACTCATAATTTATTCTCTCCTTCCAAACTCAGTTTCTTTCATACCATCAAATGTTTCCTCCCTTCTCACTTCAAGGCAGTTATGTGTGTGTTCTAAGACATAATAATTCAATCGTTGGTAATTGTTCGCTAACGCTGCATCAAGTTCTTATTTCAGAATAGCAACACGACACGATGCTCCACCATGTCAAAAGTTTATAAAACAACTCATCGTCGAGGGTTCTCAACTGGGTCGTGGATAAGTTAGTTTGCAAAACATTACCAGCTTCTAATTCTTCTTCCTATATCATCATTGAGCTTGACGTCTTCAAACTTAATACCTATGTAGATCTGTCACTGAATTTCAAAGAATTGTTTAAACTTTTTTAGAAAAAAAGAAAAAATTATAATTTTTAAAAGACATCATCACGTTAAAAAAAATGAACAGTGATTATTTTACAACAATCTCTACCTTATGAAACTTTCCAAGTCCAAAAATCCATCCAGCATAAAAAAATTTTCCATAAAAATTATCCCAAATGTTGTAAAAATGAGCAAAAAATCAAGAAAAGTGCCAAACATTTTAGAACAATTGTCAAAATTGCCAAAAATTGGTAAAAAATATTGCAAAAACTGTTAAAAAATCACTAAAATCGTGGAAAATGTCGTTAAAATTGTTGATATTTCCAGAAAAATCAGTCAACATTTTATAAAAACGGACAAAACATCATGAAAACCGTCGAAAATTTCCTTAAAATTTTTTGGCCAATTTAATTATGATTATGAAAATTTTAACATTTTTTTCAATGTTTGAGTCACTTTTTTTTTCAAGCCCAAAAAATTATCCAGGGGTAACAAAAAAAAACGTAACGCTAAAATTTTCCTGAGCCTCAGCCATAGGGCATACCCACGTCGAAAATCAGAAAAATGGTAAAAAATTCTCAAAAAAGTTGTCGATATAAATTTTCATCAAATTTTATTGCAATTTGTCGCAACTTCATTCAACTTCACAAATAATTTCATCCATTATGTTTGAAAAAATTCACACTCAACAACCTTTTTGTAATTGGCGCATAATTTTTACAAAACCCATTCAAAACGACTATCACTCTATCACGCTTGGGATGTAAATTGCACGTAAATTTCTCGTAATGGGAATTTTATCGCTTCGAAAAAATGAATCCTTCAACAAACCATCGCATCGATATGTCGGTATAACCATTTTTCCACAACATTAATCCAACGTATTGAAATTTTATCGACTACATTTTCCATTGTTAAGAGGTTCTGTTCCATTTAGGCCTTTTTTTCTTATCCTTTTTCTTGAGCACACAAGAGGTTTATCTGGTCGAATCGATAAGCCACATACACACACGTACGATTAAAGCAAAACATACATTATTAGAACACATTCGAAGGGAGCATGGAGCACCGCACCGCACCTTTCGAGTTAATAACCTTCTGTAAGTGAAGGGTTTACTGCTCAGGAATTGGCCGAAACCTAAAGGGTATTACCGCAGTATTTATTAGCCAACGAAAAGCCTTGATTCTGGCGGTTAGGCGCACACAGTTAACCACCTATCCAGGGAATCTGTAAATTATTGCGAACCCTCGCTCCGGAGTTGCTTCCAGTATCCAACAGTCTTATTCTGCCTCAAAGGATCATCGTCGCTATCACGTCACCTCTCTCGAACCAAAAACACGAGTCCATTAGGTACCCTCTAACACTTCTTCGTAAAAACAACAACTTTTTCACACAATTTAAAATATTCTCGACGCGTTACCAAAATTACACTGGAGGCAACGTGATATCCTTTTTCCTCTTTTTTTCCCTCCACTCAGCCCTATCATTCGTGTGCATTGCACAGGTGGGTTGACTTTTTCCTCTTGATTTCTCTCGTACACAAAATTAAACTCGTAGTATGCGGTTTACCTTCCGCAGCCCGCAGCCTTTAACTACGTGAGGACTGATTTCAATAAAGAAGCCGACGACGAACCTCTCGTCTCTTTCATACGTCTTCTAACTTCGTTATAATTTCGTATACAGTGAAGTTCGCAATAGGTACTCGAAATAGATGGCGGTGGCATGCTCCAATCTCGAATTGTCATCACCACCTCCGCATCGTATTGCCATCGCTGCCGCGACTCCATCTTTTTGAAATTATTGAATTATAATGCTAATAAGCACGTACCGCCTTCGCCCTACTTACAATATTGTATTCGTGTGCGTGAATTGGAATTCCGCCGAAACATTTATAACCTTTATAAAGACGTTGTCGCTGTCATCGTCAAGTCGTTGCGATGTGATTTATACGAAACACACACACGCACGGGCCAGAATCGTCGCCTTTTTTCGCCACCATCGTGAATATTTTTCAAAAACACGTGTACATGTGACGAGTGTATCGCGTAGGTATATTATATTGACTTGTAAAAACGCGAGAGAATTCACGACGATAAAAAAAATACTAATAATAAAAGGATCTGAGAATATTTTACTTTATTGAATCAACCCCCTATTTTTCTTTTGATGGACATCGTGTTACGATGAGTAGGTACTTTGAACCCTCGAACGACCTCTTTCCCCACGCCAACTTTTTTCCACTTCATAGTTCATCTAAATACGAATTTAATATAATTCAGTGATCAAAAGGAATGTCAGAAGTAGTTTATTAGAAGTTTTACAAATAACGAGAACGGGCAGAAGGGTGAAGAAAAAAACCACTCCAACGTAAAGAAAAGTAATCGCGAACGTGTGCGGGTATAATAAGTCGAGTCAAACCGATGGAATATAATCGTTCATTTCGATGGCACTGTATTCCAACAAAGAAGAAAAACTTGTAAAAAAGAAAATAAAAAAATTGATGAAGAGGGTACGAAGTAGCAGGCAACAGTCAGCGAAAATTAATGAAATTGTAAATTTTGGTCAACAACCCTTCTCTAGTCGTCTGTTGAAAACGAAATCAAGTGGAAATTTAAGGGGGAAAAGGTACTCGAATTTGGAAGTGATTAATCTGATGGAAAACGATAAAATACGATATTTGTCCACTTGCCACTGGACTTATGCGAAAGAAAAAAGCGCCCACCATTTCCATAATACTCATGAAACCATGAAACATAGGATATGCTATTGCTCATTGAATTTTTCAAGTTCATAAAGGCGTGATACTTATTTGAAATTTTCCAAGTCCAAAAAGTCAGACAAGAAACGGATTTTCGTGAGAGAATTTCGTAATGGAATTTCGTCGAAAAATTTTCGAAGTCCAATTCCAAGCACAAAAAGTCAGTAGAAATCTACAATTTTTTTCAAATTTAAAAACGTCTGACAAAATTTCTATAAAACAGCGCTAGGTAAAAAGCTATCAGACAAAATATCTGATTTGAACTTTCTTTAAATTTTTCAAGTTCAAAATTTCATTTGAATTCTTAAAAAATTTTCGAGTCCAAAAATGTCTGACAAAATGTCTGACAAAATGTCTGAAACTGAAAGTCAGTGTGATCTCTAAAATTTGTCAAGTCCAAAAAGCCAAAGGAAATCTGAAAATTTTTCCAAGTTCAAAAAAGTCTGACAAAATGTGTAAGTCAATGTGATGGAATTTCGTGTCGAATTTTATCCTATGCAAAAAAAATATTAGATAATTTTCAATCCTCAGAGTACGCCAATTCACATACAAATCTATCTTTAAATTGCCTTTACACGAAATTGAAGGCAGTAAAACTGTTATCCATTCCATTACCAGAAGAATTTAAACAAATATTTTCTCAATTATAATACAAATAGTTGAAATACTAGGAAAAATTTAACGATTATCAAGGTAAATTATTTTAAATGCTCTAAAAATTGTAAAAAGGGCGATGAAATTTTTTGAAAAATCGTAAATGGGTTATTTAACCCTTCTGTGTCTAGAGGAGATCTGATGAATGAAATTAAAAATTTTCATTTCACCTCAACTTAGTGCAGGAGGTAATTTCTACAAGTGAAAATTAAAATCTCACAAAGAAAATAAGATCAAATCAAAATTATCTGTGTAAGTACTAACTTTCATTTTCCCATGTGTAAGTTTTTATGCAAAGTGAAAAAAAAAATCGCACTTCACCACTCACTCTTAAAAAAATGGATGTAGTGCAAAATTGTCAATTTCCCCACTCTATTTTTTTTAAAATTGCAATTAAAAAAAAATAAGTTGAATATTTTAGATCCTCAAATCACCAAAAATAAAAATGTTCATACTTTCATAAAATAAGAAACAAAATGAAGAGATTATAAAAATATTTTCGATTTACAGGGGAAATTCGCACAAGAAATCTGCTTTCAAAGTTTTTCAGACTTTCAACAACAATTTTTGGAAAAATATAATATTATTGTAGGTATTTGAAGGAATGGGTGAAATTTTGTCAAATTCTACTTCGTACATTATTGAGTGAATATTTTTGAGGAAAAATTTCATTCATAGTGCATTTTTCGAACAGGAAAGGTAACAATGAAAATTTTTCGTCCGTCGTTTGCAAGGAAGTTTCAGAAATTGGTGGGAAGAAAAATTTTAACCCTTACTTCTATTTTACTACAAAAATATCTGTTCTGGGCACCAAAGGGTTAAAATTGCCATTTCAAAAAATTAATATCTACTTGCTTACCTGAAAGCTATGGGAAAATTAAATTTCCATAAAATTGCTGGAAAATTGTTTACAGATATCGAAAAAATTGTAAAAATTGATTCAAAAGTTATAAAAATAATCCATAGTCAAGATAAAATTGACTCGAGTTGAAAAACTTGTTTCAATAAAAGTTGTTGAAACATTGAAAACAAATTTGGATTGAATTTTTTCAATATTTTTCCAACTTGGCAAGCAATTTTTGCAATATTTTGATCAACTTAAATGATAATTTATGGAAAATATGTTGTTTGAGACCACTTCTACTCTGAGTGGACAACTTATGATCACATTATTATGGAATTTTCAAACATCTTTACTATAATTCACTCGATTTGAATGATGCTTTATAAATTTTAGCATAGGATATGCTTTTGCTATTGGGTGTGATCTCGTGGAAAATTCCGTCACGAAATTTCGTCACGCTGACTTTTAGACATA
>FIZU01040509.1:0-17339 GCA_900064475.1 Pseudococcus longispinus | reverse complement strand
AAAATGAAAATAGTATTGAACCTTTTTTATGCATCTTTTCAAATGCTATTAAAAAAGCCATGTGCAATTTTCACGTAAATGCAAAACTCGAGGCGCTAGAGGTATTTGAAAATTTTATTCACAAATAATTCGAGAACCGGTTCATCGATTTTTCTCGAATTCAATAGGGTTCTATTCTCAGTAGTACTTGATATTTCATAAAAATTTTATTTCATTTGGTCAATTATTACGAGACTTGTCGTCTGGACAAACTTAGAGTATACCTACTGGCAGGTCAATTTTAGTAGCCGATTTTTCAATTCTCAAAAATCAGCTAATTCAGAATGTTTGGAGAAAATGCCTTTGCTATGCTTTGCGAATACTTACTTCTTTAACTTGCAATGACACGGGATTACTGTATAAAAATTTCCCCCCTTCGAAAGTAACTCGACACCAATAATCACCGGACATCTTTCTCATGATGGATTGAATTACCAAGACTGAACCATCGTCCTCGTATGCCATACCCGTCATATTTGGTATTGGAGTCGTATCCTGAATAAAGAGTAAAAATATACCTATTAACGTACATGGGGGTATGGGGGTTTAATCATGAGGTAGTTGAAGTTCTAGTTTTACTTGATCATAGAACCATTTGAATTCAAGAGCGTCTGCGTAGTCAGGTTCTGGATCGCACGTCAAGTAAACGTCATCTAATTCGTAAATATTGTGAGGTAATATTCCATCTCCAAGTTTCGCGATTATAGTCACTTCATCTGTGAAAACAATTGCATAATGATAATAAGGTATCTGATTCGTCAGTTGAATGCTACAATTAAGTAATAAGTGCTAATTTAAATGTATTACCTGGTCCGCCATTCTTTTGATCGAGGAGAGCTTTCTATGAGGGGAAAAAATCGTTTGAAAATTGAAAATGAAAAATGCACAATGTCTAGGTATTTGCGGTTTTGCTTACCTTGGTATCCTCCTGTGCCTCTCGCCATATTCGGACTACATCACCGGCTGCTTTCTAAAAAAGATAATGGTGTGCTTGATGACGTCATATTTCAAAAACACGTCTTTACTGGACCGTTAGGAAAACGAACTCCAGAACAAATTTTTGGCAAATTACAGTTTGAGATGTTTCGAATATCATTTTTTCGCACAATTACATATTTGATCTTATCGATTAATCAAATATATTTTTTAAAACTTCAATACCGTTGCTTTTCGAAAGAGTTAATATTTTTATTCAGCATTCAATAATTTCATTTTCAAAAAATGGCTGAAAAGTTGAAAAGAAAGTAAATTTGGGCTTTTGAATGACCCTGTTTTCTAAAATTTTTAGACCTGGCACGTTTTTATGTCACGTTGACAGGTGATTTTTCAGGCTTGGAAAATTTGAAAATTCTGGCTTTTTGAACTTGGAAATTTTATAGAATAGATTTGAATTTTTGAGATTCTGGCTTGTTGACTTGGACAGTTTTAGAGATTATGCAGATTTTACAAATTTTTCAAATTTAATGACTGAGTGTTAAAAATTTCAGAGATTTTTGGAAAAAAATTGAGATCCTGACTTCTTGGGGTTGAAAATTATGCCTATAAAATATCCGTGATTCAATACTTTTCTATGTGGTGAAGAAGTTTGAATCGTTGGAAAATCTATTTTGTCAGAATTTTTTGAATTTGAAAAAATTTTCAGATGCCTACTGACTTTTTGTATCTGAAATTGAATTTTGAAAATTTTTCAAAAAAATTCCATTACGAAATTCAGCTAGGTAGATATTTTGTCTAATTTTTTTGAACTTGAAAAATTTTTCAAAATTCAATTTACTTTTTGTACTTGGAAAATTTTAAGAAAATTTCAAATATCAAGTTTTTATGGACTTGAAAAAATTCAATAAGCTGAAGCATATTCTATGTTTTATAAATTCATGTGTAGTATGGAATTGGTGGGGACTTTTTGATGAATGTTTCCCCTCATTTGCAAAATAATTAATGATTTTGATGCGAATTAAAAAATTTCAATTTTTTAAAAAAAAAAGTGATTTATATATCTTGATGGGTAATTGGATTGGTACCTATTGATGAACCGTTCGCTATGTTTGTCGGGTTGCTTTCGTATACATCAAATACGTACGTTAACAACATTTATTCGTAAGGGGTTGCTGCATAATAACCCTCTGTCGGTCTCGATTTGGCACATGTACGTTCCTGAAGAGTTTGGTTGAATTTTTGGCAGTATCAAAAGTGTATCAGAAGGTAACTGGAACTGGACATCTGCGGTATAACGGAATATTTCCTGACTCTGGATAAAATATACGCATAGATAGACAGCATTACTTTACAATTAGATGATTAATGTTTTACTATACTCACTCCGCGAAACCATCTCGCACGAAGCATATTTGTCCAAATGGGTTTTACTTCGCAGTAGAGATGAACATCTGTGAATTTTTCAATGTTATCTGGTGTAAACCACCAAGTTTCTCGCATGCGTAAATTTAAGATGGGATGTTTTTCTAAAAAAATTAATTCAATTTTTAAAATAGAAACTCGATTTTAGCACGCTAGAGATATCTAATTAAGTGTGAGAATAATAAGTACATTGAATAAAAATCAATTTTAAACAAACGACTATTTTACTGAAAATCCAGACGGCAATTTTTGAGTAAAATATTAACCAAGACTTGAAATTGGTTCAGTGGTTTCCAGTATCGCTTCCCTGACTGAATTTTTTCAGAGGTGCGTCAAAAAGAGGTACCTTTACTAGGGTGGTTCTTATTTTGGATATTTTCGAAATTTTTTCGGAACCCCCTCCCCCCCGTCAGTATTTTTTCTCAAACTGAATTTCAAGCCTTTTTAAAAATTAAAAAAAAAACATTTAAAATACAATTTTTTATAATTTTTTTTAAATTTTAAGCAAAATGGTGACAACGTAGATATTTGTACCCAACAAAACCATTTTCTTCGATTTTTCACATTTACCCCTATTTTTAGGGGGCATTGAAAAATGACAAATTTTGACAGTTAGGTTTATTTGCGAGTACGAGTATTCGTATGTAGATAATAAAATTATGAATAATTGATTATAGGTACCTGTGACGTAAGGAACTATTGCTGCCGTGTTCGGTGGCCGCTAGAAATACGTATAAAAATGTGTTGGTTAATAATGTACATAGGTACCATGAATGAAAATTTTAAAATATTTGAGTTCGAGTTCGAACCTACGTCGTGGCGTAATTACATTGTATGTATTGGTATAGTAGGTAGTGGAAATACTTACCCTATCGACTGTCAGGTAGAAAGGATTACTCATTATGGTATTATTTTTGAGCTCATTTGTAACTGCACACCTATATTCCCCTGCGACCATTCCTGTAATTCTTTTCAAGTATAAATACCTTTGCCTATTTACGGGAAAGTTGACTTCGATATTATCTGGGTTGGGGGGTCCTGGAATCGAGTAGTTCTGAAAATAAAATAAATTAAATTAATAGGTAGTTGATAATACGTGACTTTCCAATTATAAGTGTTGACCTGTTTCAACACAACGGGTTCTTACATTGCGATAGAATATAGTTTCGAGGAGAAATATTCTTGACTCGTAGGGCGAACTAACGTCGCAGAATAGAGTCACGTCATCCCCTTCGATTACTCCACGTAACCTCGGATGGCTTTTCTTTCTTTTCATTGTAATCTTAACAGAACCTGAAATAATAAGTATAAGTTTAGGTGATACGAATAAATTTACCAAAATGTTGGTTTACAATGATGCCACACATACCGTATGTGTTGGAAAATTCCGCATCCGTTTGATATGGAATCCAAACACTAATTACCGCAAATAAGGATACGATTTCTGGAAAAAATTGAAACACTTACGAAATCAAAAATTTAACATAAAGAGCGCGAGCTCAGTATTTTCCACGAGCCGTAGTGGAGTAATGTTCAGCTCGGGCTTGTGTTCAATTTTCAAACTGGTCGCTGAGAGACTGGTTAATATGCATCAATCGGGCTAAAAAATTTTTTGCGTAATTCTCTCATGGAATGACATCAAATTATACGGTTAGGGCACAAAAAAAATTCAAAATTTTCTCCCCTTCAAGTATAAAAAGGACCATCCAAGAATGTTTTTTTCAGTTTTGAATTTTTTTAACAATGTTGCCATAGTTTTTGGGCTCTGAAAAAATATATGTTATACCCAAGGGTATGACAAAATTTTGAAAAAAAAAATTCAGCCATGTCATCCCCCTCTCCAATTTTTTGAAAATTTTTTGAAAATTTCAAAGTGCCAAAAAATGAAGAAACGTTGAAAAAAACAAAAGTTTCACAATTTAATATATTTTTCATAAAAATCCGAGTTTTTGTCCTAGCATTGATGGGGCTGAGAAATAGGGGGTGGGGCTTGAAAAAACACGATATCGGGAAACTATACTTGAACCTAAAATTGTATTCCAACGAGGTTTTGTTATTGAATTGTTGAGCTGAACTGAACTTAACTTTAAGTGATACTTGATGCACATAGTGACTAATCCCTCCCTCCCACACCCTTGGAACCCTTTTTTGAAGCATTTTGAGGCGTCCGAGCCCCCCCCCCCATGAGCTGTGGTAAAAATTGGTTCTACACCCTTCCTTTTTTGTATACCCCACTATCCATTCCCACCTCCCCCTAGCTCAAAATTGGAACTGGGTTATTAAGAAAAATATCAATTTTACTACACTTTTCCATGTTAGAATAACTTCGAGTTATTGCAGAATAAATTATTTTCTCTCTCCTTATACCCTGCTCAACTCATTCCCTTTACCCTTCCCATAACTATATTCTGCTTAGGTGCCCATACTAATTGAAAGTAGAGTAAATAGGTACTTACCGAATATTTTCATTTTTAGGGTATCGATTAACGAATTGGATGGATTTTCTAGCTCAGCTGATTGATGAAAGCGCGAATTCAGTTAAATTGGTACACACTCGATTTCAAAAAAAAAAAACACATTTAAAATACGCGATAACTAGTACTCGTACTTATGAATACATAAGTATATTAGAATCTCTTCGAACTGAAAACTTCGAATATCAATAGGTATTGTAATTTTCAGATTTTTCAATGGTCCATGGCCCATGGGTCTAGGACAATATTCAAGTAGGCTATTAATTTAATGATAAGAATTATAAATAAAATACAAACGAAATTGGGTCATAAATTTGGTATAGGACGTTAACGCCTCATTAATATAATCTTCGATTAATTTTCAGGTCTACAATTTATTTTGTAATTCACATGAAATTTTATCATTGTTGATAAGTTTTATTGGTGAAGGTTAGGTTAGGTATTCCTAAGGTATTAAAATGAGTGATATTTTTAAAACACCTGCCCACAGTTTCTTTGTCTTTGGGTTTTTGGGTCAGGTCATTTGGATACACATTACAATTGAACTAGATAGAAGAAAAATACAATTTTCAAGAAGTTTAAGTATGCTGCTCGGAAGTCCTTGGAAAATCTTTATCCTACTTCCTATTCAAATATTTGTTGTGTAACTGAGTCGCAGTTTCATATAAGATGAATAAAACGGCCATTCTATTCGATTATTTTTTGTTTTATTAAAAACGTTATTTTTCTTGCTGCGAAAGTTCTCATTTCATTACAACATTCATTTCACAGGTTTAATTTAATCGTAGAAAATGTTCTAAAAAAGGAAAATATTGTAAAAAGTACGAGAAAGAGGCCTATAGATACCTCGCACGCATCTTCAACTTCATCTTGATGAAGTGATGAAATAGATTTTTCTAAATTTTCAACGATTTTTATGATTTTTTTGTCCAATTTTTTAGTATTTTTGATTTATTTAATGAGAAATTTCCAACTTTCTTACAAAATTTGAACTGCTTACAGCTCTACCAAGGGCATTAAATGGAAAAAAATGTTCATTATCGAAGCTTATCCTTTTTTTCACCTCAAAAGGAGATTAATATCTACGTAATACCACATTTAACCAGCTGTGTGATTCTTCTCTCATTTTTAACATTTTTTGGAATTTTTTCTCGAGTGTATGTAGCATCAAATCAACAATACTCGTGTCAGACAAGCGTCTAAAAAAAATACTTATACGACGCGACATATCGTGCCAGTCTCATGTGAATAGGTTATTTTTCAGTTGCTACAGATTGTTTAAAAAATACTCGATTCTCGGTAAAGACAATATACACGTGGAAGTGCTCATCTCCTTTTAATGTCTTGTATTGTTTATCACAAATGGGGACCTTCGAATTTTTCATCGTAGGTATATTCATTTTCTAGTGAAAGTACAAAGAAATACGAGTACAAACTGGCACCTAGTCGCCGACTCGCTGTTACTCGTATTCAAAGTCCAAAAACCACCCTAAATCAATTAGGTACATAGAATGCGAATGTCTTCCTCGTCTTTGTATTGTTTTCCAATAATAAGCCATCGATACCATGTCGTAGCTGTTGTCTGTTATCAGGGTTGTAAAAAACAACAATGGCGACGCGGCCTGGACGTACCTTGGGATAGAGTTCTTGGAAATACACAGACTCTCAGGTACTTCTTAATGCAATGAATGCGTGTCATTTTCTAGCCTTCTGATTGGTTTTCCTTAGTGGGATAGGACAAGTGGTTTTTCGAGGCACGTGAGCAACCTGTTTATTTGAAAATTGAAATCTTCTTAGTTCTTCATTTATAATTTTGTCTTCGACTCGTTAACGTCAAGTCACCTTCTATTTACTTTGTCGCGTATTTTTTTCATATTGTTTATTTTGTATTTGTGACTCGTATAGTTTGATATTTGAAGTTTGTGTTCGCATATATTAGTGCCAAGAATTTTCGATCGTTTTAATTAACTATTTTACCAGCATTTTCGATTTTTTTATTCGTTTTTGTACATCGCGTGATTATATTTACTTTTTTTGCAATGGGTTCACTCCAAAAATTATTACGAAAACAGAGATGTCTCGCGACCCGAATTCGATCGTTGGAACCGCATTTCCATTGCGTAGCTGAGCTTACCGAAGTATGTTACGACATTGTGTGCAAATACGGTGAAATGCTTCGCTCCAATCAAAAAGATATCGAAAAAGTTGCCAGTGAAACCGGCCAAAGTATCCAGATCGAAACTTATGACGAAGCAAAGGAAAATATTTCCAGTTTGAAATCCATATTCGAAAAATATCTACTATCTCATACATCTTCCACATCCAGATACACCGATTCATCGCACAAGGCGGTTTTGAGAAAACAATGGTGTATTTTAATTACGGTTGCGGCCATGGAAGCAGCGAATTGTATTTGCGAGGAAGAATACGAACTGTATCAAGAATTGCTCACGTATATTCGCGAAGAATTCGATAAAAGCCAATCGAATGTACAGAGATACATGCAGCATTACGAAGAATATGAAACACAAATGGAATTACGAGAGCAGTTTCTACGGATGTTGAAAGATCAAGAAATGAAACTCGCAAGTAATATCGCAATAATTCGTAGTTTAGATTTTTAGCATTCTAATTAATCGGGGAATGTTGATTTTTAATTTAAAAAGAAGTTACATAAAATGGCGTGAAAAATTTGCTTCTTAAAACTCTATTTTTTACATTTTTAAAAATTGTTTTAAAATCTACTTACACCTATTGAAAATTTTGATAAACCTTTAAAAAAATTTTTTAAGTGAATACAATTTCGTAAAGGGTTTGTTTCGTAAACTCGATTTTTTTTCAATTTCTCTATTTTTGTGTAAAAATTTTTCTAATAATATTGATTGTTTTATTGTTTAATTTAATGATAAAACTTTAAATCGGTGATAACGTAATTAATCATTTCATTCCTCGCTGCATAATTGACTTTTTAGTGTGTAAGTGTACCTACTTTTCTTTGACTGTATGTAAATATTAGTAATTTTTAAGAATTAAGCAATTAAATATTTCTCCTTTATCAATACGTTTTCCATGCATTTAATTTGTAATTGTGTAGTCTTTTCAATAGATTTTTTCTTTGATCAAAAATTCTGTTACTTTTTTGTAATTTATTAATACCTACTTATCGAGTATTAAGTTGTACTAGAACTTCACTGAAAAAAGTGAGGAATTTCGAGTGAATGGGTAAAAATATGAATGGAATTTCGATTGGATTAAATTAAAGGTAATTTGGCGTTGCGTATTCAAATGGTTTGTAAAATGAACCAAGCTGCTGATTGAGTAAAAATATAACATCGGTGTAAGTAAAGTTGGTATTCAAGTAGAAACTTCAAGAATCAAGACTGTTCAAAAAAAACTGAAGAAAAGGTAATTATCGAAAAAAATTAATATCCAATAGATAATTTTGTGGTTTGAAGCATTTTCGTTAAGTAAACTTTATTCGATAAAAATTCTAAAAATTCAAGATTTGATTTTTTCGTTTTCAATATTTCATTCAACAAGTGAGAAAAAATTATATAAATGTTCGAAATGAGAAATTATGAGATATTCTGTATAAAATTATTCACATTTTTTTCAATAAAATTTCAGCTTTTGAAATGCCCTTTTCTGAAAAATGTTTACCCTCGCGATTACTTTTTTTGCCTTCAATGATATTGCTTCAAACCAACTCGAGATGCTTAAAAGTTAATCCTTTTTCCTCCATCAACCCCCCCCCCTCTAATGAATGACTGTCGCTAATGTTATAGTATCCAAAAAACTGATTTTTTTTCGGTGATGAGTATGAAAAGGGATTCGAAAAATTATGTAAGAGAGTGCACAACTAATTCAATATTTTGTCAAAATTCTTGAAATATTTTGCTCATTACTTGAAAAATTACATTTAAAAATTTTCAAAAATAAAGACTGAATTTTTTTCGAACGAATTTTCAACAACCAACTGCAACACAATGAAATGCTCGAAAGTAGAAATGTGATATATTTTTGAAAATCGTATAGTCTCTATTTTCTGAAACGCTTCACCAATGATTGGAAATTATTGAAATAATTACAAAAAAATTTCGTGTTCTGAATTCAAAGTTGACGTCATTTTCGTCTTCAACAGATCGATCACGACGCAAGTAAATAGAAAAAATTATAATTTTCATATTTTTGCAATCAGTAAGTGAAATAAGCACATCGATCGCTCGTAAATTAATTTTGCACAAAAAGAATTGTCATTTGACGTACCGATTGCTCCCTTTTTTTTTCATTCCTTGAAAAACAACCCTAAAAAAATGCATATTAGAAGCTACTTTGTATCTAAAAAGTTAGATAGCGTGACATATCAAAGGCACTGCTGGATAGAAAGCCTCTTTTTTTCAAGTACGAGTATAGGTATTTGAATAATTTTTGGATGTTGAAATCAAATATAATAATTTTCTATTGAACTTGGCTGAATTTTTTATTCCAGTAAACGATTGTCAAAATAAATACGCCACATCTACTCATCAATTGCAATTTGATAAATTCGTATCGAACATAATCAGTTTCAAAACAGAGACAGACCAATCTTCACAAAAATACAAAGTGAAAATTCATTAAGAAAATCATAAGTTGAAAAATTATGGTGTTATAGGTATTCCTCCAAAATGTACTCGTATAGATTGTATAAATAAGGTATCGACACATTTACGTTCGAACAAATGTATTACGTATAAAAGGTAGTAGAATAAAACATAGGCAACGATCAAATAAAACACAAAAAGATTGAGCAGATTTTCATTGCTAGTATACTTAATTGAAATAAAGATGATGGCTATTGAAAATGGATTCGGCGGTCAGTCGAGGGTGATAGAAAAGGCAAAAAAAAACATGTACAAAAAGTATCAGAATCTGAGGAAGTGGGTTGGGACATCGTGAAGAGTATAGTATAGGTATGAGTATTTATAGGTATTAAGAAAAACAAATTTAATAGGTATAAAATAGAACATAGATAAACATTAACCAACATAGATACCACTTGCATTCAATAATGCTACGGGCAATGTTAGCAATGTGTTAATTATATCAGCACCTCTTTTCTTACGAGTGTTTCTTGATACATCAGTCATCAACAGTGGCGTTCCGGGAAGCATCATCGGTTCGGTTGCTTGAACACTTGAATTTTTCAACTGAAATTAAATAGTTCTCGATTAGACTTTGAATTGTTTTGTACTACACCGCGTGTACGTATTGACAAAACTTGCTGAGTTAACATGGTAATGCAATGATTTTAGGTTTTGGTAAAAATCGGATGAGTGGTGTATAAAAATGTATTTAATAGGTCGATGGTTTTGAAAATGATGAAAAAAAACTCGATAACTCAGCTCTTAGGAGAAAGCGATTTTTAAGCTCTGCAATTTTCATCCCTTAAATTTTTTTCGTAGCACACTTATTTAGTCAGAAAGTCTATGTTTATGGGAAATTTGGCAAGTCGATGGTTTTGAAATGGAGAAAAATTTTTTTTCTAGGAGGCTTAATTTTTGAGATTTTAAAACAAAATAAAGAGATTAGAAGAGGGAGTTCGATTTGAATTAGCACAGGAAACCAACTTTCAAAATTTTCCAAACATTCAACAAGGATTTTTTGGAAAATTATGTGATATTTTATTTAAAGGAATGGGTAAAATTATCTAAAATTCTACTTCGTACATCATTTAGTGAGTATTTCTGAGGATAGGATTTACATTCACTATATTTTCGATAAAGAAAACAGGATGGCCCAATTTTAAAGTCGATAGTTTCGAAAATGCTAAAAAAACTCTGGCTGCAAAAATCTCGAAAAAAATATCACAGCTCTCAAGAGAAAGAGAATTTCAAAATTTACAATTTACATCCTTTGCATTTTTTTTTCTCTTTAGTTTGACCACAAATCCAGGTTTAAATTATATGGAAAGTTTATGAAGTGGATGGTTTTGAAAAGGAAGAAATAAACAAATAGCATCGATTTTGTAAATTTTGCATAAGCATAAATTTTCTGGCCGAACTAAAGGTGCTACAAAAAAAAAGCAAGGGATGAAAATTGTCATGCTTAAAATCCTGTTTCTCTCTTGAGCTATTATTTTTTGGGGGGAGGGGGGCTTGGTTTTCGAAATTTTTTGCAGTCAATTGTTTCATTTTTAAATAATCGAAAACGCAAATTTTCCATTAGCATGCATTTTCTGGCCAAAGTAAAGCGTGCTACGAAAAAAATGCAAAGGATGAAAATGATATAGCTTAAAATTCTCTTTCTCACATGATAAGAGTATATTAGTTTTTTTCTAGGAAGGTTTAGTTTTCGAGATTTTTGTAGTCAAATCAAGTATATATTTTTTTCACTTTCAAAATCATCGATTTTCTAAACGAGTCACCTTGTAGTTGAACTACTAATAGGTACTTTAATATGAACGTATCAGTAAAATAAGTACTTACATCTCCGACTTTCAATACGTAAGGACCACTTGTTAATTTTTCACCTTCGCTAGTATTAAAGGTACATTTATAGCTGCCAGAGTCTTCTTTATTCATTTTCTGAATGGTCAAGTACCTACCAAAAACGTAGGTATAAGGTTTTTGGAGGTTGTGTATCTGAATGTCCTGAACAAAAGATGAACGTAGGTATGGTAGATAATAATGTAAAATAATTATCAATGTTTTATACGTATGCATAGATTTCCAATTTTCAGTATTGATACGAAAGTTTTTAATTTCTGACAATATTATTTACCTACTCATTACGTATCAGTCTACAGTATTCCTTGTTTTTAAGAATTTTTTTGTTTTCTGAAATTCGTTCGGTAATAAGTCCATTCGAACAACGCAGCTCAGCTTTTTCTGCATAGACTTTCACGTTTTAATTTTTTATGCAATTTTAATTCAGAATGTACTCACGTTGCGAAAAAAAGAAGCATCAAAGGCAGTATGTCTGGCTGGTTGCATGGAGGAATCGTCACAGAAGAGTGTTATTGAATTTCCTTCTACGGTGTCTTTTGGTGTCGTTTGATGTTGGATTAGCTTTAGGGTAATGCCATTTGAACCTGCAATTAAAAATATTTTTTCAACGTTAGTTAGACATATAAAGATATAAATATTCGATATTTTTACTCGTAGATTACGATACGATGGTTAGGTACCTATTCCTTCGACGTGGAAAAATTCAATACACATCAACCAAACACCGATCAGAACTACGTACAGGTTAAAAAGCATAAAGTCGTATTATATAAAATGGTCAATTATTAATTTTAAATTTTAAAATGTTCATCGTAACTGACTTACCGAGAAATTTCATTTTACTAACGTCCGGTAACGTATTACGGTAGATGATTTTTATATATTCTGGCTGATTGAGTACCTTCTTCAAATAACAATGTTCTATTTCAAAACTACGAGTATGTGTTTAGAATACGCGAAAGTAAGAATGGACTCGATAATAAACAGGTACAAATATTTCATTTTCGATGAAATTTCCTCAAACAGGATATTGGGTAATTTTTGATGGTTCCATAGGTCTACTAGAATAGACCATTCAAGTAATTATTTCGATGATAAGAGTTGTTTCAAAAATACAAATAAACGGGAGAAGGGAGTTATAAACTGAGTAGGCAATGGACAATAATGGCTCATTACTTAAACTTCAATCAGCATTTAGATGTATGAATTTCACTTCAGACTTCCTCTTTTGATAAGTTTTCGTGCTTGTTGATAACCGATTAAAATCATGTATTGTTGAAATATACGCCTATAAAATTAAATTGAGCGTGATCATTTTATCAACATTTTCAGCAATTTTCATGATTTTTTGATTGATGTAATCAGGTTTTAAATGGTTATTGATCATAAATTTTTTAATAATTTTTGGACCACTTTTACAATCTGAACTTTTCTAAATCCAGAAAGGTATTCAGAGTGACAAATATTGTGACACAAAAAGCTATCACAATATGCTTTATTTATTTGGATTCTTTTGGGAAAAATGTAAATTCGGAAAATTAAATTGGCGATGAAAATTAGAGAATATTTACGACACTAACGCATCTTTCAAAAAGTCAATCAGTAGATAATTTAATTTTATTTAATATGTAAAGCTGAATGAACAATGAGCTTATTGCATAGGTACTATGTGATTAATATCAATATCAGCATTGTCAGCAACTAAAAATTGAAACAAAGAACGAAGCTAGTAAATCTTGTAACAATAAAAATATTGAATTCATCGACAAAATAAGTAACAAAAACGATCATTGATCCATGATATTAAGAGGACCAGGGGCGTAGCAAAACAATTTACCAAGGAGGGATAAATCTTGAAAATGCCAACTCCTAATTTGCGGAATTGTGGACGATAAAAATGGGTTTGATACTCGCAAGTGCGAATGGATGATTTTAAATTATCATCTCGTAGAATTAAATTTTGCCTATCATTACCATATTTGGTTAAAATAAACTGTTTTTTTTTGCCTTCTGTTAGAGCATTCAGAGTATTCTGAATTCTGGTTCAAATTAAATGATAAAATTCATCGCAAATGCTTAATTTGCCAACTGAGAACTCAAAATTGCCGACTTGTCAACTGTTCCAAGCTATCAGACAGGGAATTTTCCTCCCCAACTCCCCCAATTGCTACGTTCCTTAGAGGAACAATCGACGAACTCCCATGTGGTAGGATATTCGGTATTGTTCGCGGCCAATGATATACTTTTAAATACTTGTCTTCTACCATCATCTTGTTTGTTGTCATCAACTAGTAAATAATACCCTAGATTAGCCAGATCGAGTTGAACTCCTTTCTCATTGACTCGAAGACGCCAGTTGCAGCTTCTATGTTCAGTGGTATTGGAATACAAAATAACTGAGCATTTATTAGTAGGTCTACAAAATGAGTTGTGGATATCTAGATTTCCATCATATTTTGCATTGTCAAGTGCAATAAAATACTCGTTATCGGAACAAAACCTAATTGTCCATTTAAATTCAGCTGTCATATGTTCGTCTCTAGGTATCCTGGTAGATATCTCGTGATATTTCCTATCGCTACCGTTTATATATTTGCAGACGGGCTCACTGGCGTAAAGGTATTCACCGGTGTAGGTATTTTTTACGCATATCGGCGAAAATTTGATAACATTTTGCAACGAAGTCGGCAATTTGTCTGTGGCATTTTTTAAATTTTCTCGCTCAGTTTCGAAATCGATACTATTTAATTCGGGGTCGTCCCATATCATTTTCATGCGTTGAACTATTGGTACTAAATAGTCGTCGTTTAATTTTTTATCGAGTTGGAGTTTATCAATGATGCTATCATAGTATATTATACGTTGGCGTATATCCTCTACATTTCGGTCAATTTTTGCTAATAGTGAACGGAAATCTTCTTTGTACAAATATTTGTCAATTACAATGCGGATAAGACCGTAGTAAATGTCCAAAGAACCCATGAACATATTGTACATGGTTTCTTCAGCTATTGGCCATTGGCCGTCGTTCAATAAAGAGGCAGACATAAGAGTAACGGTTTCTTCTTGGTTTTGCCCCCACATCTTCATAATCAGGTGTCTACCATTGGGTTTTGTACTGCCACGAACTATACCTACTTCTGCCATAATACCGTAGTTTAATGCAAGTAAATTTAAAATATTTACATCGCCGTGCGATTTTATTGTTTCATAAATAGCCTCATAGAGCTTGAGTTTACGCTCTACGTTTGGGACGAAATGCGCGAAATTTAGCAGTTTGAAAAAGCTGGAGGCCTCATTATTTTCTGAACTCCGATAAAGGTAGATTTCTTCTACGAAATCCCTATAAACGATACGCTCGTCATGTTTAGTGACCAATTGCAGTTGTTGATCGGCTGATGATAAATCACCGGAAATGAAGCTTCGCACTATACTATTGCGCGACCATGGTAGTGATTCTCGCCAGAGTTTATCCATCGTATCGACCGTATCATTTGCATTTTCCATGTATGAAAACTCACGAGAGACAATTGGGAGTATACCATAGTCCCGCCATGATTGTAATTCTTGTATGATACTTTGTGCCAACACGAGCCTATCGACATCAAGGGGTGGCTTTAGCTGACACCATCTTTTCAAACGCGAATCAATCTTTTTATACATTCTCGGGTCTACAATTAGCTTAAAGTTAGAAGTATTATTTGCCTTCATAAATGACGGGTTTTCTTCAAGCATGTGGATACAGCTTTCAATATCTGAGAAGGTTTTATTAGTACAGGATTTGGCGCTAATACTTATCTTCCATGGTAGTTCGGAGCAGAAGTATAAGTGGGCGTAGGGCGAGTCTTCATCCCTCATGCTATTCGTAAATACGATAGTGGTTTCATTAGTTTGGAGCGTGCTGGAAGGTTTATCAGTGTTTTCAGTAGATGATATTTGCAACAACAGCCCAAAGACGAAAACTCCATATATAGCTCTGGCGATTTCTGATTCAAAGATTACAACCATGGTCAGCTTCGAGAAAATCTGAAGAGGGAAAAAGTAGTTGTGTTAAAATTTTTATATGAATTAATCTTACAAAATTGATCAGATATATCTAATTATCTATTCAGCATTCAATACGTAAAGAGCGTAGCTAGGTTTATGGGGGTGATTTGGCCCTGAGCACCGAATTTTAAATTATCCAGTGGTAGTTGGTCCTTGTGGTCTAAAACCCCATGACAAAATTTTTAGCTCGATATCTCAACGCGAACCCCTTCTGGAGGGGTTGATTTTCGTTAAAAATGTTTATTTTTGGTAGTTTTTAACTGATTTTTTTAAAACTTGCAGGGATGGTAGACAGTATCAAGGGAGATTTTTTTGCAGTTTGGTAGCGGACACTTACCTCCCTCTGAATTTATGTTTACTTCATGTGACCAGTGGCACAATGATTTTTAGTCAAGTATGAGCTATATCATCGAGGGCCCCAAAAAAAATTTCATCCGAAACCTAAATGGGCTCATTTCGCATGCATCAAGCCAAAGTTTATGAAAAACAGTTGGCACAATAGGGTGTAGTCGAATTTCAAAGTTGTGCCTCCCACTACATTCAAGTAAAAATGAACTCCCATATAACTTTTCTAAAGTTACTTTGCGTCATATCAAAATGGGTTAAAATTTCGCTAGAAATTCAAAAATCACGACCAAATTTTTTTTCGAGCATTTTTTGAAAATTTGGAGTCTTTAAATGGGTAAATTTTTGGTTATCAGTGAAAAATGACCGTGTAACCTATTAAAATTGGTTAAAATTTCGCCAAAAATTCAAAAATTGGAACAAAATTTTTTTTTGAGAAATTTTTGAAAATTTGGGGCTCTAAATTGATCAAATTTTTGGATATTATTGAAAAAAATCACCATGCAAACTATTAAAATAGGTTAAAATTTCGCCAAAAATTCAAAAATCAAGACAAATTTTTTTTCGAGAATTTTTTAAAATGTAAGCCCTAAAATGGGTAAATTTTTGGTTATGAATGAAAAATGTCGTGCAATATATTAAAATGGATTAAAATTTCACCAAAAATTCAAAGATCGAAACAAAAAATTTTTTCGACCAATTTTTGAAAATTTGGAGTCCTAAAATGAGTCAATTTTTGGATATTATTTAAAAATTACCATGTAATCTATTAAAATGGATTGAAATTTCGCCAAAAATTCAGAGGTTAGTCAAAAACTCAAAAATCTTACATCTTTTTGAAAATTTGCACTTTTTGAGAACCCCTAACTCCACTCACAAGGATCCGAGTGTGTTGAATACTTGTATGAAAGGATTCAACTCAAAATACGAGAAGGTTTATTTCAAAAATTCGGTGATTTTGAATATTAAAAAACACTGACTGCAAAAATCTTGAAAAATTAAGACCCTTAGAAAAAAAACGAATAGCTTCAAGTTCTGCAATTTTCATTCCTTGCAATTTTTTTCATAGCAGGCTTAGTTCGGCCACAAAATCCATGTTTATGGGAGATTTACGAAGCTGATAATTTCAAAAATGAAACAACTGAGTGCAAAAATTTTGAAAATTAAGGTCCTTAGAAATAAAACTAATAGCTCAATGGAGACGCAGAAGATCCATGTTTATGGAAAATTTACGAAGTCGATGGTTTTTGAAAATGAACGAAAAAGTTTCATTTTTGAAATTATCGCAGAGCATATTTTAAGCAATTTTCACTGGGTGGCACTCATAGAGTCGTCGAGAGTCAAATTGGGCTAAGTGCAAATTGTATTTACCCCCTCACATTCTTTCTAAAAAAAAATGAGGTAAGTATAAGTATTTTGAAAAAAAATCAACTATTTAATTAAAGGGAAGTGGTACTTGTATTTGAGCTTGAGTCCGAGCGAAGCGAGGGCGAAAATTTTTGCAAAAAATGCTTCAAAAGCTAAAATTCCATCATTTTTCCAACATTTATACGAATTAATGAAATATTGGTAGGTATTTTAAATATTT
>FIZU01040483.1:0-10769 GCA_900064475.1 Pseudococcus longispinus | reverse complement strand
GCTTAAAATGCCCATTTAACCTTGAAAAAGTACTCGAAATTTTTTTCAAAAAATTCCAAAAATCACCATTGATACCGTCTACTATCCCTGCAAGTTTGAAAAAATTCGGTTGAAAATTGTCAAAAATAGAATTTATAACGAAAATCCGAATTTACCGCCGCCCCTCCAGAACAGGTAAGGGTTGAAATATCGAGCTAAAAATTTTGTCACGAGGGTTTTTAGACCATAAGGATCAGCTTCCATTGGATAATTTAAAATTCGGTGTTCAGGGCCAAATCACCCCTAAAAACTCGGTTATGCTCTTACTACAAAATTGACACACAAACCAAGAAACATGAATTTTTCAAATGCTTTGAGTAGGTACATAATGTGGATACGTTTTTTCTCGACGTAAATACACGAAACTTTACTTGAAACAGAAAATCAGGTAGGTATATTGAGAAAAGTTCAACTTTTCTATAACTCGTAACGATAAATTAGAAAAATAGAAAATCCAAACAAAAAAAATACTAACTCGTCCGAACAGAAAAATAATAACAAAGGAAAAAACCTCCATAAACGGAAATTGAATCCGTTCGTCAGCCAAATTGACAGAGCATTTTGCCGAGACTTGGATCAGATTATTAAAAAGATTAATGAATACTACGAAAATATAGGAAAGCAAAATAAAAAAAAAAATACAACGACAACGAAAAAAGAAAAACAAGAAAAGAAAAACGACGAACCACTCTTCCCTTTCACTCGCACCTCGATGAAAAAAACTTTTAAAATATTTCCCAGCGTCGTAACGTTGCCATTTACTCAAGACGAGAAATAACTGGCTAGCGAGCGAAGTACTCGTAAAAAACGACGGAATTTTCCAACTGATAAGTTTTTTTTTCTTACTCTCACTCGACTGATAAATTATTTTGTTTATACGCGTTAAGGCTTATCATACAAAAAAGTAGTAAAGCTGATCGAAAAATCAAATGTTTCGCGCAACTTTGTAAATTATTAGTGGATTTTTTTTCTTTCGTTTTCGGCTTCCTCGTACGTATACGTATACGCGTCCTTAAATCGAAATGTCCGCCTGTAAATTCTTTGGTTTTTACGGTTTTGGCCCGCGCAACCGATAAATTGCTTAGTTCGCGGTACCATATTTCAAATCGAACAATAAATTTTAGGGTCGTCGCCGCCGCCACCGCCACCACCACAGCAGCAGCATCGGCATCAGTCGCGAATTTATCGTCTATATCCACATTACACGGCGTTAAAACATCCGCCGGTCGGCCCTTCGCTCCGGAGGTAGTACAAACGCAACCCGCACACATACAAGTTTTTCTACTTTACTTATTGCCAAAGTTTGCACATTACAACAATATTTCGCCGTAACTTTAATACCTTTTCTGATAAACTACTCGCGCCCTTCCCCTCCCCCTCCGTATTCGCATTCGTTTCGTACGAAAACCGAATTTAAAAAGTTGGCTGGTTTAATTCGTGGCTGCGACGGCCGCAGCCGCGGCCACTTCGCTGTCGAGGTTCCCAGATGGTGGCAGCGTTACCTGCTCGTCTCACTGATTATCGCGCCGCCATATTCTCATCAGCTGGAAAAATAATCTCGATAGTAGACAAACGTAGACGTCGCCATCGCCTTCATACATCGGCGACGGCGACGGTCACCGAAATGGCGCGAATCGGCGATCTACCGGAGGAAACGCTGCTGCATATATTTCGCTTCTTGCCCACCAGCGATCTGCAAAACGCTGTCAAGCTCGTGTGCAAGAAATGGTATCGCATTAGCGAAGACAGCGTGCTGTATAGTCGAGTCGTAATCGACTCCAAAGTCGAACGATTCGCCGCCTTGGATATTCTGAAAAAGTACTCGGACCAGGTGCAGCATGTCGTATTCAAAGAACGTACCGATCTCAATTTAATGCTAGGATACGTGGCTCGATGCGCCAATCTGCAATCTCTGAAGCTCATCTCGTGCTACGGTCAAGTAAGATAGTCTGCATACGTCATTTCGTTCCGCTATGGTATTTCATTTTGTAATTTCCTATCTCGCCTCCTCTCCGATCTCCACCAAAGGTACGAAATATTATCAACTTGAATAACGAAGTGAACGTCAAACTGATATGGAAAGTTTTGCTCAAATGCCCTTCGGTGACCTCGCTCGAGATACGTCAAACGGCCTTTAAAAACGGTCTACGTAATTTCTGCCCGGCCAACGCGAATTTCCACAAGTTACGTATCAAAGCCGACAACAACATGGAGCTGGTCGAGCATCGGTTCGAGCAAATGTTCGGTATCAAAGATCTACGACTGCAAGGCGTTAAATTGTTCGACGATACGGCTTTGGTACGCATTTGCGCCAATAATCAACATTCCCTCACGGTGCTCAAACTGGATGTGTGGAAATTCGAAGGTGAGAATAGTCGCACAATTTTATTTTCACGCTTTTGCTTGATATACTTGTCGAAAAAAATGTTTCGAAATATATTCAAAAAAATAATAATCGAATTAATACGCAAAATACTGGAAATTAAGTACGTCGAAATAGAAAATTGTAAAAATATTTTTTTTAAATTAATCAAAAATACTCTAAAAATTAAGAAAATTTTGGGAACAAAAAAAAATTGTTCGAAATATTATATCGAGTGTCAGATGTCAGTGAATGACCGGCAGCAAACACAAAAAGGCCTTTTACCATAAGGTGATGAAATCAGCCCTTGACCTAAGTTTGATCGAAAATAGATAATTAAATACATCACTTGAGCCCTAACACATCCTCCTAACTTAGTTTACCCTTCACCCCGCCCTATACTAAAAGAATTATCGCTCTCTGTATGCTGAAAAATCAAAACGAAGTGTTTCAGGGGGACGAAAAAATTTTTTCGAAATTTTCACCAAGTACTAATACCTACCTACTAATTATTCATAGAAGTTCATGCGAATTCATTTCCATAATTTCATTGAAATAGAAATTCCATTTTTTTTTTAAATGGGTCAAATATATTTTCAATCATGGGGAATGACCAGTTCCTCAAAATGAACCAATTTTTTCCAATGATTTTTTAAAGGGCTTCAAAATTTAAGGGGTTGAAATCGATCATTTAACAAAAAATTTCCAACAAAATCATCGCAAGAAGGACAGTAAGGTGGATAAAAAAATATATATCTCAGATTTTAACCAAATCCAAGAGTGTTAAAGTCCCTCATTGAAGCAAAAAAAATTTTTGATTGAAAAGCTTGATAATTTTTCATTTCAGTGATGCCTTTGTCGATTATCGTCAAAAATCAAAATTTCCTAATTTTTCATGGTGAAAATCTGATTTTTGCAAAAATCAAAAATTGTCAACAATGCGATGAAAATTTTTCAATTTTTTCGATAGAAATAATTTTTTGCACCAATAGGAGCTTTTTAGGCCCAGTTCTGATGCCAAACGGAGGTGTTTTATTTTTTTACAACTCAAAAATTTCGCTTTTTCATCGATATGCAACTTTTCAACCCCTTGGTAGAGGGCAATAAGTGGTATTCAATTTCAAGGTCAATAGCTTAAGAAGGAGTAGGAACTAAAATTTCACTTCATGAGGCGTGGGGGGGGGGGGGGGGGGGGGGGGTGGTTGACCGAGATATTAGGCCGGTGAGACTTTTCAAAGGGACAAAAAAATCGCGTTTTTTCCAAAGTTACTCCCTTTTAAGCACCTTTAGCTCCGTCCCTCTTTGAGCTTGGGACGTAAAATTTTCTATGGTGGATCCACAACTCAAAATGATCCCCTCCCTGTACTTGGTCAAAATCTGAGGATGTTTTTTTCGATCCACCCTAATGAACAATACTCCAAAAACTGAACAAATTTCCGATGTTTGCAAATTTTCTCACCTCAAATGATGCTTAGCCTCTTCAATCTTGACATCAGGCAAGAAAATTATCAAAAGCAAATTTTTTCGTTTTCCAAGTATTCATTATTCATTTTCACGTGAAAAATTTTTTGATATTTTTTGGATGAAATTTTCTTTAACAAATAATCAACACACTGAAATTTTGTTCAGTTTTCAAAATACCACCCATTTCCATGATCACGCACTCTCCATCCCTTAAACTTCTCCTCTTTCTCAAATTTTCACTCGACCATCGTTTTTTACAGAATCCTACCACGACGAGCTAATGAAGCACATCGGTCGCTGCACCAAGCTGACCAAGCTCAGCCTAGAAAACTTCTCGGCCAGCGGCCTAACCGACGAAGGATTCGCACATTTATCCAACTTGAAAAAGCTCAAAACGCTGGTCGTAACGAACGCGAAAAAGGTAAGCGCCCGAGCCATAATGCGACTGTTTTACGAACCGCACGTGCAAAATTTCGAAAAGCTGAATCTCGGAAGATGCCCGGAGCTGCATCAGCTCGTACTAAAATTCGTGGCTGACCGATGCCCGAAGCTGAAGAAACTCTACCTGGATCAGTTCGCTTTGACTTGTCGCTGTATCGGTGTTTACGATATAGAATATATTGGCGAAAACTGTCCGCTAATCGAGCATCTAGAGCTGAACTCGATGGATCCGGCAGTCGGCGAAGCGATACCTTCGGTGTTGAAAAATTACCCCAATTTGAAATCGTTCAAATATTTCGTACGACCGCTCAAAGATTATTTTTCCGAATACGATCCGATTATAAGACGTTCCAAGCAAGAGTTGCCAAATTTTCATATAACATGTACGCTAAAACACGGGATTATTGGGTTTAAAAAATAAATTCGTCGATATAGTTTTTTTTAACCCCTTTCTGCGTAGTATTTTTTACACCCTTATATCTAACGGATGTTTCTTTGAAGATTTCGAATATTTTTCCGGGCAATAAAGCAAAGTAAACTGAACTAACGTATTTAAGGTTCGAAGACACTCAGGCTTGAAGGGGCAATGCCAACGTCAGAAACTCGAAAATGTAGATTTTTCCACGCCTTGCTACTCGAGAAAAATTACCCTGTTTTTAAGGGGGAAAATTGCCTACAAATTCGACTTTGGGAGAATTTTGCCAAACACCAAAGTTGAGGCAGCCAGGGGCGGTTTTAATACTTTTCCGCCGAGGGCAAGAAAACGTTTGGCGCCCTTCGCTTCTTACAAATAATAAATGTTGGCAACACTGGGAAAGCAAAAAAAATATTTTTTCAATTTCTCCAGTTATTTCTGATAATTTTTCTGAAAATTCGGTAAATTTGCTTTATCTTTCATCGAACTAAAATAATTTTTCAGAGGTTCGTAGAGTTCTACACCATTGTCGAGGTCCTAATTTTATGTAAAATGGTTAAAATAGAGTAATTGACTAATTTTACACAAAATGGTCAAAATTGACAAATTTTAAGCAAAATGGTCTAAATTGAATAAGTAATTAACTAATTTTACACAAAATTATCAAAATTGACTGATTTTATCCAAAATTATCAAAATTGAAAATTTTGCACAAAATAATCAAAGTTGACTAAGTGTACTCAAAATTGTAAGGATTTTGTCAAAATTGGCTATTTTTACACAAAATTGTCAAAATTGACTATATTCTACACAAAATGGTACAAATTGACTAATTTTACGCAAAATTGTCGAAATTTACTAATTTTACACTTTTTGCAAAATTATAGCCTATAGTATAATTTTCTGATTGAAAATGCCGCCCTGAAAAATTCGCCGCTGTGGCAATTGCCCACTTTGCCCACCGGTTAAAACCGCCCTTGGAGGCAGCTATAAAATTCTGAAAGTTTGTAACTTGAACTTCTTAAAAGGGTTGAGGGTTGATTTCAAACTTTGAAAATTATTGAATGGGATATCAAAAGTGCATGTTCTTTACCTTTAGAATTCATTTCTAAGATAATTTTAAGCCAAAACTCGAAAGTGGTCCTTGCAAATTGAAGTACCAAATTCAAAATTTTTCAATGTTATCGAACGAGGTATCAAAATATGTGAGTCCATTTTCGATGTAATCGCATCAGAAAAAAATTAACAGGAGTCCCAAAGGAGGATGCTTGAATCGAAATTTCCAAAATTTTCGATTATTTACCAAACTGCATGTTTTTCCATCTCAGGAATCTATTTCCGAATTAGATAATTTTGACCATCATGAGTCGAGTCTCGCCCCTTTTGGGATCCCTATAGCTCTATTTGCAACCAGACTCGATAGTTCAAAAAAAAAAACAAGTCTCCGACGATGACTCCCCTGCCACACGAGACTACCTCTTTCATTCCCTTCGGTAAAACTTTCGTCTATTTCACTTCGTCTACTTTATGCCTTGTCTACGCGTCGTCGTCGTTAAAATTTCCCATTACCTAAAAGCTTTCTCCGTATAAACGTACATGTTTTCGTAGCATACCATACGTAAGCGTACTACCGGGCATGTGAGCTACAACCTACCATCAGATCGACTCGACTGCACAAAAAATATCAATCTACGAATGAAATTCTCTCGCCTTCTACCCGTCTTCAGCCCTTTCATGCCATGAAAGCCGGCGAGTCAACCAGACAGTATCGTTTATGCCGCGTACACAAGGGTGTTATATAAAAATAAGCTTTTGCACACCGGCCAGCTGTCAGCGACAGTTGTATTACACGGCTACATTACGTGATGGTTGCCTCTGTTCTGTACGCTCCTTCGCTATACACACACATCCTCACTCTTTATCTGGCTCTCTTTTGGTCAAATCTCGCGAGACTCCGAGGACGAGTAGTACACTTACAAAATGGACCTATTTACTTTACTGTTTGCTGCTGCTTTTTATGAGAACGAAAATTCATATCTTTCAGCTGCGTTACCGAACAAAGAATATCTCAACCCAAATTCTTCACTTCAGCTCATTCTTGCCTCGATAGCCTTGACCACGACACGTAGCTGCCCAGACATATATTCGGAACAATTTATATTGTTTTTTTTTACGATTTTAAACTTTCCATCAGCAATGAGAGGAGAAAACCCATTGACGATTTTTTTTTGCTAAAACGACCCTCAGATGCAGTAACTACTACTGCAGGCGGGTACTGCTTGAAAACTCAGCCCATCCCCTTCGGTTCGCCACTTCCGAGCGTTGTTTTCCTCGAAGCGAAACTATTTTTAAAGAAAACTTCGCCACGAGCTGAAATAATAAACTAATTTCCAAACTAAGCGAATATCTATGGAAGTAATTTAGCGAGTAAAATTTTAACACTTTATTTCGTTAGAAATAATTTTCTTTTTTTTATCCTCTCCAACAATCTATCCCCTTCTTACATCTTCTCCTTCGAACGAGTTTTCTCAGTGGTTTTTTTTCAAGATCCCTTCTGTATGCTCTCGTAATACTAAATTTCTTTCTTGTTTTCTTCTCTTGCGCATTTCCAACCACGTAATAAACGGAGCAATGGTCGAAATTTTCAGACCGAGTTTTTTTTACCCTTGAAACTCGCGAGCTTGTCGAATAATACAGCAAAATTTGAACACGAGCGTAAAGAAATACACCGAAGGCAATTCAGTCGAAACGTTCTTCATTGAAAAACAAATTGTATTTTTCGAAAGATATCTCGGCTGAACGAGGGGATTAAATTCTGGAACGAACAATCGGTAGATATACCTACCAATTTTACTCATTTTTATGATAGACCTCGAGCAAACAATTCAATAAAGATGACGATTTCATGTAGAGGGGCGAACACGCTACAACGTCTGATTACCACGATACCTAAATGACTTAATCATACGATGAGCCCTCGTATCCAAGATACAATTAGTTAAAACGCCTTCACATCCGATAGTGGCGACTTGTTCAATTGAATCAACGCCCAACACCCTCGAGAACCCATCATCGAAGGCAATTACTTAAATTACATCTATATCATTTTAATTATATTTCGCTTGCCGGTGTGTCGTCGTCCTTGCTGCTACAGCACGACTACAATTCCGCAGGATCCGAAATATTTCCTTCCTTATTATCACGACTCCATTGCCATCCCTAATCTGACGATACACAGGAAGAATATCTCTAGAAAAACTGAACTTAGATCACCACCGAAACGAAATTTTCTTTCATAAAAGCATTCGAAAAGTACCTGCTTCCCGAAAAAAAACCATACTTATTTATGGAACACCCTATTTCGAAGTGACTCGTTACCGAAAACGTTTCCAATGTTCGCAAACATGCCCTCTACGTGAAAAATAGCGCAGCCGTTTCGCGCACTAACGACGAGACGTATTACTTTTATTTTTATTTTTTCAGTACGCGATTTTTAATGTTAATCGACGACGACGAACGTATATTTTTTACATAAAATATTCACCCCGGCTTTAATGTCCAACTGGCGCAAAGTTTAGTAAACCCGCTCGTCCTTATGATCTCGTTCTACGTCGTGTTTTTACGATAGATTTAACAAAATAGAAAAAAAAATCGGCTAAAAGGTTGCTGGTGTGAGAAATAATCATGTTCCAAAGAGATGAAATAGCTTTCATGTACCTCGATATCGATCTGTAACTATGACTCTGGATGACTTTTTGAACTTGGGGAAAATTTTATCAGGCGGCCAGAACGCTCTTTGCACTCAGAAAATTTCAAATTGTAAAGGAGGCTCAAGGCTTAAATATTGTAAAAATAGTTGAATTTTTCATAATAATTCAAACTGATTAAATCAGTTAAAAGTCATGAAAATTGTTGAAAATTTCACAAAAATCAGAGCAAATATTATGAAAATTGACCCAAAAAAAAGAATTGTTGAGAATGTGATAAAAATGATTGAAGTTTCATGAAAATTTGGTAAAAACATTGAATTGTGAAAACTGTCGAAAATCCAAGTAAAAAATTCTGAAAATTTTCACAAAAATCATAAGTAGGTATAAAATATGAAAAAAAACTATCAAAAAATCATGAAAATAGTCGAAATTTTCGTTAAAATTGCCAAAATTTTTACAGAAATCAGCATAAAAGTCCCCGGCATTTTCATACTACCCACGAAAAAAACATAGGATATGCTTTTGCTGATTGAAAATATTCTATAGTCCAAAAAAGTCTCACAAAATGTGTCAAAGTCAATGGAAATCTGAACATTTTTTCAACTCCAAAAATGTCTGACATTATGTCTAAAAGTCACCGTGACGAAATTTCGCCAGTTTTTCTTTTTCCGCGAGATTGCCCATAGCAAAAGCATATACATGCTAAAATCAGTAAAAATTAGGTCAAAAAGGGTTAACAAATCACGAATTCAGTCGAAAATCTAAATTATTGAAATTGTCAAAAAAAAATTATGAAAATTTCGAAAAAATTGCCATAAAATAATAAAAACTATTGTAAGTCTCTAAAAATTGTTAGATTTTAAAATATTTTTCAAAATTTTCACCATTTTGGAGTTATTTTGACTCATTTCCATGAAAATGTGTGAATATTACAACGTTTATGTGGAAATCCAACCACTTTTGCAACATTTTTCAACGATTTTCGATACTTTTTATGGTGTATTTGACATTATTAACAATTTTCATGACATTTGGGATGATTTTAGCTTGATTTTAATTAACATTCGTCAACGTTCCAAACAAATATTGCCATTTTTAGATACAATTTTCATAAAATTATTCATCGTTGTGATAATTCTCGACAATTTCACGACCATTTAATGATTTTGTGGTTATCTAAATGAATTATTTTGGTATTTACAACGATATTCAATTTTTTCGACGATTTTTGGATCAACGTAACCAATTTTATCTACCACTGCATACATTTCATGTGAAAACCCCTGATTTAGCTATCATGTCGGTATGAAAAAAGACCCAAGAATCACAGCGAAGCAATAAATTCGAAATTTGTTTAGAAAATTTTTAAAATCGGAATGATAAGGTTTTATAACAAGTCGGCCACCCAACAAAGGAAAAATAACACAATAGGGGTTCGATTCGAAAATCAAAATCTCGAAATTCGAAATCGGGCAATAAAAATTTGATAACATTAAAAAAACCAGTCGGCCACTAAATCGGAATTCCTTTTGAAATTTTTCACTATAGAAAAGATGAATATAGCACGTACTAGGCTATAAACCTAACAAAAGGAAAGAAACACAAAAGGTCATTCAACTGGAAAATTGTATGGGCAATAAAAATTCGGTGCTGAATTTCTTTTGAAATTTTTTAAAATATAACAGATAAGGGTTTGATCACGTAGTCGGTAAACCTAACAAAAAGAAAGAAACACAAAAGACCATTTTACAGAAAAATTGTATAGGCAATAAAAAATTCGATGCCGAATTTTTTTTGAAATTTTTCAAAACATAAAAGATAAGGGTTTAATCACGTAGTGGGCTATAAACCTAACAAAAGGGAAGAAATACAAAAGAGCATTCGTATGTGAAATTGAATAGGCAATAAAAATTTTACAGCACGTACCGATAAGGGACTAGGTTTCAGGCACACGTGTTTACCAAAATTTCAGGAGTGGTGGTAACCAGTTTTCGAGTGGTGGGGGTAAATCGAAAATGATATAGGGGGTTGCGCTGCTCATTTCTAGTTGTCCCGTTCTACGGAAACCTTGGTCTCGAAAGTGCGACGCAGCGAGGGAGATTGTCCGGATCGCTGGACGCTCCGTCACTCTCGCGGGTGCCCTGCGTTGTCCTTACGGTCGGTAAAATTTCGGTTCGGGAGGAGCACGAAGGTGTATGGCTTTCTCTCAGCGCACGTCGTTCCGGTAGGGGCCAAGGGGACGCTAATCCCTGCAACGGTCTCACGTACCGATGGCGGGTGCGATGGCTTCCGATAGGTCTCTCGATCGCTCGGCCGATAAGTCGCTTGTCCTGAAACA